>JAWNMY010000090.1:6582500-6755000 GCA_035043505.1 Drosophila setosimentum | reverse complement strand
CACACGCATATATGTGTGTGTGTGTGTGTGTGTGTGTGTGTGTGTGTGTATGTGTGTGTGTACGTGTTGAATTATCGCGATTACGATTACACCTGCGTGGAAATTGAGTTATTCAATTTGCATAAGACCGCCCAGATGGTTAACAGTCTTTGTTTTTTTTGTTGTTGTTTTTAACAGTTTTAGATGCAAATTAAAACTGAATAATTATATGGTATTTTTTTGTAGGTGCTTTTAATGCCCAATTGTCGCTTGCAAATCAGAACGTTGCGTTTTAAAAAGTAATTCTGATTCAAATAAGTGATTGCAATACACTTTTACTGCAGGCTCTCGACTAATTTCATCTTCATCTTAAATTGGCCAAATTATTTGCAATTAATAAGATTTACTCAGTAAGTAATTTTTATTACATATAAATTATTATTGTTTATTACATATAAATTACTATTGTTTATTTATATCATACTCTATGTACTAATATTAGAATATTCTTGATCATGGTTTTCTCTGGTTTTATTCTCGCTCAATTATCAAGTGGTTTAATCTTGTCTCTCCAAACACCCAGATCAAATTTAAAATTTTGCATACTTTGGTTAAATGAAAAATGGAACAACATCCACAACAATTAAAGTTGTCAAATTAAAAATGTCTTTCGCGTCATTTCTCATTAGCTGGCTGGCAATGGCGGCTCCATCTCCGTCTTCATCTCCGGCTCCGTCTCCGGCAACAAACTCCGACGTTTCTGTTGTCTGCCCTTCGCCTTTGGTTTTGAAATTATGGTGTTGCAGCTGTTGTTGCTCTCGTTGTTGAATGTGTTGCTTGCTTGCTTACTTGTATGCTTGCCTGCTGCTTCCGTCAGATTGCCGGAAGTTGCACGAAGTGCACAAAAAGCTTTCGGTTTTCAGTTCTCTGGGCCGCTGTTAAACAACAGAGCGGCTTCCAAAATGCAAATGTTTTCTGGCCTGGCAAATTGGCAATGGCCACAAGAGACAAAGCGAGAACAACAACAACAACAACAACAGTAACAACAAGAACAACACGAGACACGAACAGCGCAACAGTCGTCGCCGTCGCCGTAGAAGTAGCAGTAGCAGTAGCAGTCGCAGTCGCAGTGGCGTCAGCGTCGCAGTCAGCACTTAACATAAGCATTTTGTTGTTGTCAGCATTTTGGCCGTCGCATTTGGTCTCATCACCATCGCAGTCGCATCTCGTTCTCATTCGTGTGCGGCGCTTCACCGCTAAGCGACGTCTGAAATATATAACGCTGCCTAACTTGCTGCTGCTGCTTCACGACCACGACAACGACGACAACGACGACGACGACGACAACGACGACGACGTCTCTATAATAAGTATGTATGTGTGTGTCTATCTGACTGCTGCCGTCTGGTTATGTGTGTGTGTGCCTATGTGTGAGTGTGGAGAGTAAACGCTTTCATGTCTGTTTATGTTCGTGTGTTCGGCTAATGTGTTTCGTGCTCGTCACTGTAGGTCGGCAAATCATTCGGTTTTCACATTCGTCTCGCTTTGCTTCGTCTCGTTTGCTTGTTCGTTTAATTTCGGGGCCGCTGGTGCTGCTGCTGCGACTTCTGCCTACTTTGCCTGCTGCTTGCTGCTGCTGCTTGCTGCTGCTGCTACTGCTGCTGCCTGCTGCTGGCTGCTTCCAAACGTTCGCTGGCCATGCAGCAAAAACAGTTTACATTTGTTTTTCCGCGTGCTCGCACACGTTGACTGACACGGTCTGCGACTCAGCGAGTGAGCGAGCTTTGTCTGTCTGCGTCTGTTTGTGTCTCAGTGTGTGTGTGTGTGTGTGTGTGTATGTTTGTATGTGTCTGAGTCTCTGTCTCTCTGCCTCTTCACTCTCTCTGTCCGTTGGTGTGTGTGTGTGTGTGTGTGTGTGTGCCGACCCGGAGTTGCCACAGAGTGACCGGAGTTGCATGGCCGAAACATAAAAAACACACTCGAGCTTGCTCCAGTTACTGGCCTGGTCTAGTCCGCACCGGTCAGCTACTCTCTGCATTTGCTGCGACTGCAACTGCCACTGCAACTGCCATTGCACCAACTGACAACAACTGCACACTAGCAGCACAGATCAGCAATATTCTATTGCTATTCAAAAACCAACCAGTAAGCCACAAACATTTTTACAAGCAACAATTTTCTAGAGTTTTTCCATTTTTATTTTGAGTGTGTCAAAAATATGATTTTCAATTTGAATTGAAATTTGACTGCAGTTCGGCATCGGCTCTTGCCGCATGCTGCCTAGCAGAGCTGAGTGTTGTAGTTGCAGCTAAGCTGAGCTTAGCTCAGCTAAAAGGACTACGGACTATGCACGACTGTTGTGTCGAGATCGGAGCGTCGCGCGGAAGTGCATTGCCGAGAAGCGGAAACGGAAGCTCAGAAACTTTAACCAAAACACAATTTATACTTTCAACTTGCCACAATACTTTTGGCGAATTAAATACTGCAGTGCGCATAACCTGAACCTAAAGCTAAAATTAACTTAACACACAGACACACACACACATACATTAGTGCACCACACACACACACACACACACACAAACACACAGAAAACTTGAATAGTTCACATTTTTTGCACTTTTTTTTCAACATTTTTTTAATGTGATCCTTAAATGCGGCAGCAACAAGAACAACGACGCGCGGTGTTGAAAGCTGTCAAATAATACAAACGTTTACAAACAAATATGCAAAAATCCTAATGCTTTAAGCAGAAAATGTTACAAGAACAATATTTGCAGTGTACGTGCATTAACAAAAAGAATATAAACAACAAACACACAGTAACAATAATTTTCATAATCATGCAACAGCAGCAGCAGCAACAACAACAACATGCCCAACAACAACGGCAACTTTGAACAAGTAACAAAAGTGTGAGACTAAAAATTGCAAAAAAAATATAAATAAAAAACAATAAATATGAAAATCAAAAACTGAAAAGCAAGCTGTGAAAACTGTTGAAAAGCGCCGACGCAGCTTCCTTTGAGCTCTGTGAATTGTGTGTGTGTGTGTGTGTGTGTGTGTGGGTTGGTTTGTGCCTGTCCGTGTGCGTGTGTGTGTGTGTGGCACATATGTACATAATTTAAAGTTGAAATATTTGAGTTACTTGTTCTTTCGTGATATATTTTTCATGATGGCCTTTGAAGTCTAACGAATCGCAATTTATGCGTTTGTTCTTTCTCTTTTTTTTTTGTGTATTTCTTGCGCTGATTTGTGGTTTCAATTTTGTTCTTGTTCTCTTTTTTTTTTTGTATTATTTTGTTTGAAGTTGTAATATAATAAAATAACTGTGTGCAAAAGTGAAATAAATTAAAGAAAATTGCCAAATCTCTCCCAGGTGATGAATTTTGCAGCATTCTTTCATTGGTAAAAAGAAGCGTATTTTATTATTTTTGATTCTTCAAAGTGTTGATTTATGTTTTACATATGTTTCTGTTTTGTTGTCTTTCTCATTAAACTAAAAAGTCTCTACAATTAATGTTTCGGTTTCAGAAAACATTATATCTTTTTATGTCAAAATAATAATGTTTACTGATCGTGTGGGAATATGTTTTAGTCCTAAATAGTAAATATATTTTTTTTTTAATGTCAAATATTTGATTCCCCAACGCTTATTTTAATGTGTCGGTTCTGAATAAAATCAAACAGTATTTATATATTTTTTGTTTTGCATTTTGATTGTTATTATTATGACAGCTATAAAAAGTCGCCTTCCAAAAATCTGTATTTTTCCGACGAATTTGTCTTTGACAATCTATTAAAGTTGATTGAAGCGACTGGGACTTTTATACATTTGTTTGCTACATCACTTAAATAAATAGACAGCAACTTAAGGACCACTCAAGAAAATTCATTTGCCACTTTCTGTTTGTGTTCTTCTATTGTTGTTAGATAATTTTAAACGTATTTATAATTGTATTCATGCGAAATTTATAATTTTTCTGTGTTTTTTATATTAATTTGAACACGTTTTATAAGAATTATGGCGTCAGCTGCTGTGCAAAACATAAACAAAAAAAAAACAAAAAAAAAAATACCAAACAATAAATGAATGAAGAACAGAAAAACCGAATTTTCGCTGCTGTTGTGTTTTTTTTTATTTATTGTGTTTTTCTATTTTTTTTCTTTGTGTGGCGCTCTCATTTCGCTCAACTTGTCGAAATCAAATAAATCTTTAGTTTGAAATGATTTCGCGGCAGGCATTTGCTTCTCTCTATTCTCTTCTATTGTGTGTGTGTGTGTGTTTTGTTTCTGTTTTTGAAATTCCGACCATTCCAATGTTCACAGAAATTGGGGAAATCATTCTAGTTCCATTCCGCAAGGTCTATTAATAATTTGATGCATTGCCATCATCGTCATCAGAGTGGCAGTTGTTTTCTCGCTTCTCACGATTTTAGTGTGCCTCCCTTCACCTCATTAGAAACAAAATAAAAAAATAATCTGTGACAAGCGATGCCAATCAGAAGCTCCTTTCATTTTTCAAGACAACCTCATCCAAATTGATTGAGTGACAAATGTACTTCTCTCAACTACTTAAAGTGTTATCCAATTGTATAATTTCAGCTACAACTTTTCATCTAAGCTTGTACGAATAATTTTTCTATGCAGATGTATATATATATATATATATGATTTATCATCAGCATGGTTCACATAGATTCTCTCCATATAAACGCTATTACAAAAATTAGTTCGAGTATTGTTAATATTCAGGCTGTCAACTCTGAAAATAAATCATTACTAAATGGAAACATCTAGAAAATTAAGATGAAGTTGTATGATTTGTTAGAAAATGTTTAAAATACTTATTAGAATTATCAGACTTAAATACGAGAATTTTGTTCAAACATATATTTTACTGTGCTTCTATGCAGAATTTCAACAGGGTCTTGCAAATTATAATTATTTCTCTGCACATTCAGTTTTAAAGTTGCTGCAAGTGTTATTGAAAGTGTCGTTTTAGCTTACAAGTTTAAATAAATCTTTCCGAATTATTTTAAAGCATAGGTAAAGAAATATATTGTTTTTATCATTAACACAGAGCGAATGGATTCTATCTATACAAAAATCATTTCGAATATCTTTTCTAAAGGGTCAGCCAACTTTGAATATGAAAATAATACAGGAAAATAAATAACTATCTGTTGTTAATTGAGATACAAATATAATGTTTGTCAAATGCATACGTTGCTGTCAATATTTGCACATATTTCCAGTCTGCTACATTTCTCGATTACAATAGAAATTTTGATGAATTTTAAATATATCTACTAACGAATTAATATCATATTTAATTAAAGGATGTTATTGTTGCAAGCTCTTTCTTTTTGTATAGCTTTTGAAAATGAATGCAGGCAAAAGCATATAATTTTCGGACAAATTTTAAATCCTAATTTGTTATAAAATAAAAAGCTGATAATATCCCCACTGTAGAGCGATACAGAAAAATACATAAAAGTCAACAAAAGAAATAGTAATTAAATAAATAATTACGATAACGTTTTAAAAAAAATGATATATGAAATCACATTTAAATTTTATTGTAGAAGCGACATAAAATGGAAACAATTGAAAAAATTAAAAACTAAGAGAAACAATTGAGAAAATAAAAATAAAAAAAATTAAAACAAGAAACGTAACAGTTGGTAGGAAACCATAAAACATAAACTGCAAATTTACTGCTCATAATTACAGTTGCAAAAAAGCGCAAAAAATAAATTATACATTTTTGCATTAAATTGCCATAATTTTCGCCCGTTGGCAAACACCTGCAAAAATCACAATCATTATTAATATTATTATTATTATTTATTATTTATTCTTTCTTCTCTTTCATTTTTTTATCTTATAGTATATCTGACCCAAATTATGTGTAAAAAATGAGTATCACACACAGACACACACACACACACACTGGGGAAAACTGTAACTGGGCACATTTGACGCTTTATATACATGCAGCTAAGAGTCATGTTGTTGTTGCTGCTGCTGTTGTTGTTGTTGTTGTTGCTGCTGATTTACATTTTGATATTTAATGTAGAGGAGACCTAGTCGCTGCATGACGGCAAATACTTGGTAATGCGGGCTAAAAACAAAAGTGACGCCGCTTCCTTTATTGTCTCCGACATATCCTCCCATTGCATTGTGCAGCTCGTGTTGTTCCCCTTTGTTATTGTTATTGTTGCTGTTGCTGTTGCTGTTATTGTTGTTTTTGGTGTGTGCCTGGTTTGCCTGCTTTTCGCCCCGTTGTCCCACTTTAAATGTTCTTTAGGTCTGGGCTGGCATACAGAACGCGCATTAAACTCTCTTAAATACACTTGCACTTCACACACACACTCATACACACACACACATATATATATGTATATGCCATCTACACACTCTGTATATATATATATGTATTTGTTTGCTGCTCTGTGTGTGCTTTAGTAGGGCTTAACTTGCTGGCCGCAGCTATCGCCATCAAATCGAGCGGAGACACAACTGCACAAACACACAAGCACACACAGGCACACACAAACACAAACAAACACACACAGATACATACAGAGGCATTCATATATACACATTTGCATATTGGCAAACATAATTGTATGCAGCCTGTCTAAATAGCAATTACATTCACCTCTCTCACTCACACACACAAACACAAACAAACAAACACACACACACACACACACATACATACATACTCGCTCTCTCTCTCATTCGCTCTCTTGGTGAACTACATCGAAAATGCAGCAAGAAAGTTACCAAAAAAATAAAAGGAAAATTAAAGCCTTTGTAAAACAAAGGACGACACCGAACTGCACAGCAACAACAGCAATACTAATAATAATAAGAAGAAGACGAAGAAGTGGAAGCACCCGCAAAGTATGCTTTGAAAAGTGTCAATGAGAGGCAGGTGCTTCAAAGGGGCGGGGCAAGCGGTAAATAACATTGCACCAACTGACTTAAAGTACATTCTAACACCAACGCATTAGCTACGTATGGTGGGTGGCACGTGGCAGGTGGCAGGTGGTAGGTGGTAGGTGGTAGGTGACAGGGCGTGGTTGTGCTGACTGATAGACGCATGGGGTCATGTTGTCGTTGTTGTAAATTTGTGCTGCTGGTGCAACATGCAACATGAAAGTGGCGGAGTCTTTGGCCAAAGTCGGGAATACAGCTTGCGTGGCATGCTTGTTAATGCTCCAATGATGCCTCTGTAATCATTTAGGCGCCTAACTCTTGAGACTTTAAGGATCTGTAGTTGGACTGGCGAACACACTTAGATCCCAGTTGACTGAGTGGATTTCTTTCTATCACAAATTTCCATTTTATTTTATTCATATGTTGTCACATCTTTTATTGACAATTTATACAAATATATAGAGCATACAAATAAAGTCTTATTAACATTGAGTAGATAACGAAATAAAATCGTGAAGAATTTTTATAAGAACTCTGTTTTCATAATACACACACCTAATCTTTGTTAATAGGTATCATTTTATTGAGCGCATATTCTGATTGCTGGTTGACCGCTTCAAACAGCTTTCATTTCATAGGCCTGGCTGGCCTTTAGGGGTTAGGGGGGCTCTATGTATGCTCCGGTATATGCAAATTGCACTGTTTACTGAACAGACCCACTCCGAAAACAACTAAGCCAAAGTCTAATTATGTATATGCTAGTTCAATAAATATGGAGCAGAGAATGCTGAAAGAGAAATGAAAACTGTGCTAGGGCCGGGCAGCTATATTGCCAATTTCTGTCTGTCTGTCTGACTCTGTGTGTGTGTGTGTGCCATTACACAATGTTTGATTTGGATGGCATGACTTTTCATACGAAGCCGCGTCAATTTATGTCGTCCCAAATGTATATATACATATATATGTATATGTATATATATATATATACATATACTGACCGACATTTTGTCCCATTGACTACAGACTTTGCCATCGTCATCGGCATCGTCATCGTACCGTCATCGTCGTCTTTGCCAGCTTTGTCTTATTGTGTTTGTCTCAAAAACGAAAGCAGCCCGGAAATGCTCGGTCCGTTGTATTTTGCTCCATATTCTAGTGTTGCCTTCCTACTATATATATATATATACATATATGTATAAATGTATGTGCATTTGTTAGTGTGTGCGAGGTGTGCCTCATTATGCATATAAGCGGCTCTTGCCTCTCCTTTACCTTTGACCCGCCTCCTCATCCGTTTGCCTCCCACCCTTTTCCGCAAAGGTTGCACATAAACAAATTCGATGGTGTTTATATGTGTGTGTGTGTGTATGTGTGTGCGTGTGTGTGTGCAGTTACTAGGCATGTCTGTCAGTTTCACTTCGTGGCCGTTGCCTCTTTTAAGTATGCTCCTTTCTTCTGTTTTTCTCACTAGTTCTCTCTTGTCTCTCTCTCTCTCTCTCTCGCTCTCTCACTCATTTTGTGCTGTCTCAATATATTTGGGTTCTCCTTTTCGCATTTTCATTGTCTGCATTTGTGTGTTGTGTGTGTGTGTGTGTGTGTGTGTGTGAGTCGTTGTTAAATAGCAATCTTATTGCTGCACTTGTATTTGTTGGAAAAGTAGGACACTCTGATGCAGGTAGAGGCAGTCGGAGTCTTGTGGCATGCAGCATGTAGGACAGAGAGGTGGCACTGAAGGGGTGTGCGATTGTGTCGCGCAGGCACGAAATGTGCAACACAAAAGTCTTGTTATTATTGGCTTATAAGGTGCAATTTATTGCAGCATAATTCAATGAAACCCCGCATCTGCCCCTCTGTTGCATATTGCAGTCTTTTTCACTCTCTCTCTCTATCTCTCTCTCTCTCTCTCTTTGACTTTTCTCTCTGTCTCCGTCTCTGCTGTCTCTGGCTTGTAATGTCTTCTTAAGCTTATTAAGCTTAACACAGATAAATGAATGCAAAATTAATTATTTAATATTTAAAAAATATATTTGTAAAGCTCAACAGCAAATATTCAATTAGTTCTGATGATGGGCGAAAGTCATCAATGTTTCTGCCATTTTTATTAAATATTTTATTATGCATAATTCCATTTTTGTTTCTCATTTCCTTCAATAATCCGATTATTCATTTTTTAATAATGGTTATTTTCTTTGTGAGTGAGGCGCGCGACATTTGCGCAAATAAAGAAAATCGAGTCTCGATTTAACTGATTTGGAATTCTTATCTCGTTATAGCACACACAAAGTCGTCGGATTGCATTCGATAATGGACATAAATAAAGAAAAATGAAGCATTCTCGTTCGAGCAAATGAAGACTTAAAAGATTAAAGACAAGAGCGAACAAAAATGCATTAAATACTCATATATATATATATGTATATATATATATATACATATATATTTATATATATATAATATATATATATATATATATTTAATCATAACCTTAATTAAATAATAATAATAATAATAATAATAATACATGAAGCTCAAATAGACTGAAATAGAGTCCAAATATATTACGAAAGTAAATGCAATTAATTATACATATCATACAAATAATTAGCAATTGCATTTAAGTTATTTAAAATAAACAAATAATAAAAGCCCGAAACAACAAACAACAAAAACAAAAACAAAAACAACAACAACAACAACAGCAAAAAGGACTAACTCTCAAACAAATCAAATTACAAATGCAGCAACAATATTTTGATGATTATTACGCTCAACAAAATTAACAACAAGAACAACAATAATAATAAAAAGCGTGTACAAAAGTGACAACGACAACAAAAAAAAAAAAAAACGAAGACAATTCGCCGAAAAAGTGTGTGTGTGTTTGCAGGTGGGGCAAGTGGTGCGCGATCGAGATTGGCGCCATGTGACTGAGCAACAACCAACGACAGCAATAACAGCAACAGCAACAACAGCAACAATGATAATAATTACAACAACTCGCTACACGCGGCGCCAAGCAAACGAAATATAATTCCAAAACAAAAAACAAAAAAGGAAAATGCGAAAAACTTTACGCGCCTAAATCAACAAGGGAGCAACCAAAAAACAAGAACAACAACAACAACAACGACAATAATAATAACAACAACAACAGCAAGAACATCAACGACGACAACAGCCAAAAATCAAATTCATCCAAATACGAGCCAGGTGAGTTGTTCCCGCTTAGTGAATTAGTGGCTAAAATGCTGTGGAGCAGTGGCGCTGTGGACTGCTCGAGTGGGGAGTGGGATAAATGCTGTTGATTGATATTCTATAATATTTAAAATAATTTGCCTTCGATTCGATAGATTCCACAGATTCTTTTCACGCCCATTGACAGCTAGGGAAATTTTCTGTGTCCATGTTGTGGGTGGGTGTGTGTTAAAGGAAATTGTATTGTGGGTGAAGCAATTGAACTATTCATTCAATCAATTGGAATCCCATAAAATGCTCGTTAAATATTAATGTATTTTTCTCACAAGTGTCTGTGCTTATGTGTTTGTGTGTGTGTGTTAGTTAGTTGCTTTTATATTTAGGCATTTAATTTGATTTTCATTGAAACAAAAAGAATTATTTATAGCAGTTTCTTTTGTAAGATTTCTATAAAAACGAATAAAGTAAATTCTTATGATAGTCATAACAAAGAGTATTCAAGAAATTTGTAAAGTTGAACAAATGATGTTATAAATTTAACATTTACTTTTATTGAATTTACAATTTACAATTGGTTATATAAAAAATTACTTAGTGAACAACTGAATTTCTGCAATCGGATTCAATAATAATTAATCACTGAGAAATTCAATTAAAATTATTTTTTAATTGACTTTGACAGCTGGCGAATCAGAGCTGAATTACATTTTATATATTTTGTATTCTATCCAATTTAAATGTAAATGTGTGCTCGTTAAAAAAACAAAAAAAAAACAAACCTACTAATTACTCTGCACAGTTAAACGAAAATTGTGTTTTCGATTTCGTTAACACGATGTCCCTATCATAGCTCGAGTTGCAGCGACCGAAACAAACCATAAATAAAAATTAAATAAAATCGATTGCAATGGCTAAAAAATAATAAATAAAATCGGTAGAAATGGCTGTGCTATGGACATTGCCACGTTGCCACGCTGCAAAGCAAGCTTATTCCCAAAAAGCACTAACACTTTATGGTCACGAACCAAATAAATTTTATTTATAAAATCCTCGAGAAAAAAAAGGAGAGCCAAATAAAAACCGGGTACAAAGTTATTTGTAGGAAGCGTTGCAATGCTAGAAAATCGTATTTCGACGTAAAATGGCTAAAACATTTTCATTTTCATTTTCATTCATTGGATTCATTCATTGGGAACGGAGCAACTTGTTCCCGGCAAATGCCAATCAGTCGAACGTACTTGCCACATGTGAATCGTCAAAATGACTGTGTGTGTGCGTGTCTGTGTGTGTGTGTGTGTGTGTGTGTGTGTGTATGTGCTGGGTTGAGGCCTAATCAAATCAAAGACTTGCCAAAGCATAAAAGTCACAAACACTTCCGGTTCCCACACGATGCTTTAAACAAGCAATCGAACAGACAAACGAATACGAAACAACTGGCTACAGGAAATTTCGAATCGATGTGTGGAAAGTCTTCACAAGCAATTTGAAAAATTAAATAAATTATACAGCAATTCTATAAGCATCCCACAGATATCAACATAAATATGATTATGTTTCTCCGTTATTTTGTGTCATAAATTGTCAGGAAAAAAGGCACACCAAAGTGTTTCATAGTTTTTTAAGAAGCATTCAAAATATTATATGGCAATTGTGGTACGTGTGAAGTGTGAGTATAAGTTTAGTCATAATGAAGAGCATATGTTTGCCATCAGCTGGAGAAAATTGAAATATATTTTGCTGCTTACTTACTTGGGGCGAATCGAAGTTTCCAACTTGTCAATTGAATTTGCTAGATGGAAAGAAAATGCATTCGAAAATGTAGTACGACAAATAAAACTTTACCGTATGCTTGGCAACAAGAACAACATCATCCATATTCACACATAAGGCACCAACCACCGCCCCCCTCTTTCTGGGCTGCCGAGCGTTTCTGGCTTGTCGCCTGCCACTTTGTGGCAATAAAAGTTCGTTTATAAACAAGCAAACATGTCTAGAGATGTTTTGTTGCTGTTATTATTGTTATTGTTGCTGCACATCACTCGGCGCCTTGTCGGCTCCTACAAGAGACTCCGTTGCCACTGCCCAAAAGCACAAAAATCAAAAAATAAATATATACGTATATATATATATATATATATATATATGTGTATAACTGCGATTGGCAACCCTCGAGTTCGAGCAATAAAACTAAAATCAAATCAAATCATAATCAAATAAAAGTAACTTCGAACTTTTAGCGATCCCATTTGTCAATTGGAACTAATTCTATATCAATCATAATAAAGTTGGCTGGAAGTAAGAGCATACAAATGTCGATGTGTCACAATTTTATACATTTTTCACATTCCTGATGTGTGTCATGTATTTTATATATTTTCAGCTTCACGCTACGTTGCTGATAGCAGCAGCAGCAGCAGCAGCAGTTGCCGCATAAAGGTGCTGCAGAAAGACTGATGGGGTTGTTGGGGGTGGTTGAGAGTAGTCGGGGTGTAGAGCAATAAAAAAGCACGTGCGCTTTTGCGCTAATGCTGATAGATTTTTGCGCTCAACGTCGCTGTTTTTCCAACACATTGTGTATACGTAACATCGACCCATTTGCATGTGTGTCTTCCAATGGGGCATGCTGCATAGTTAATGCGATTATTGAATATGCTATTGTTTCTTCCATTAGCCCTTTTGTTGCTTATAATCATCAATAGCGCTGCCAATTATTTTTTTCTCTCAGCTGCAACATCGGCACATCGAACAATAATGGGGGACTGCCAAAGTTTGCTATAACGCATTGGCTGTTGCTAATTTGGTGCTGGCATTGCTTGATTGATTGATGAATGGATGTATGCGAATGCGAATGAATACACAATGGTATTCTGTATTGTGTGGAGTAAATTGCGATTTCATAAATTTAATCAATGTATTTGATTTGACATGGATATTTCATGGCATTTCTCGCGGATGAAGTAGAAAAACCAAATGCCAAGGAAACCATCAAAGATGTTATTTTTTTTTTCCATGTAAGTGGTAAAAATTTAAGTGCTGAGATGGGAATAAAATTAATATCAGATTGCAGATTGTCAGATCGCATAAATGATTTGTGTATTTTATGATTAGGCGGATGCGATATGAAAATATGATGATAGACAATTATATTTTTAGAAAAAGAAAACTGCTCAATAAAATACACAAGAGAATCGATGCAGACGAGTAAGTGCCTCTCTCAATAAAGCTTAGTCAAATAATCGAATAGTTGTGCCATGAAAATACATAAGCTGTAACTGAAAACAAGATTTGAGCACATTATCCATAACTGTCTAACATTTCAGATAATAATGCGTATTGAAAAATACACATATCAAGCCATAACCATAGGGAACAGAATCATTTGTGGCTTACATCAAATAAAATAAAATTGATCCGAATTTGATGAAATTGTGGGTGACTGTGTGGCGCTGTGTTCATTGCAGTGCAAAACAGTTCGGATTACAGCTGGATTAAGAGCCATTGCAATTTTGACAGTTCGATGATTTTGCCACTCATTGTATTTTAGGTGTGTGTGGTTTCTGTGGGGCAAGAAGACGACATTGAAAAAGGGGTATGAAAGAGGTTTAATGAAGCTGTTCACAAGTATGTTACAAACAGAAACAATCAACTCTGACCCAATAAAGGATATATATTTCTGGTTGATCAGCGTCAATATGCAAGTCGATTAAGGCGTATCATAGCAGATTAAGTTTATTCGTAACTTTCCCAAATATCGATTATCGATTACTACTTACCAATTCGGCAAATTAATCGATGTCGAAATTTATTTAAATATATAAATAGCTAAGCAGTGTTAGACGTATGCATAGCTAAAGGGTATCTCATCGTCGACCTCTCTTGTGGCCCAATGTTTGGGTTAGTCGGCGCACATATGATATTTACCGTTTATAGCGTGAAATGTCATTATTACGGCTCACAAATGGCTTTCTCTGTTCTTCACTACTCTTTTTGGTTCGTTGATTTTTTTGCGTTTTTTAATAGTTGATAATTTATAAACTTGTCAAAAGCTATGCTCTGCATTTGTGTATTGGTAACAAAATGTATTCCTGCGTCTCTGCAGAAAATACAATAATAAAACAGTTTTATTTATTGTGAGTGGTAAACACATAACTTTATGGATGGCTACTGGCAGCGAGCCCCTCCTACCAAACAAATCTACAAGCCAAAGACCATCCCACAGCAACCATAGTCATCTCCACACTCCACTGAACAAACTCGCCTTCTTGCATAAGGCAGCATCAAGTATTTTGTGGAAATTGCACATGCGATTTTCTTTTTTATTATTCCCACACTTTGAAATGCTCACCATCTGTCGATGGCTAAAGGAAAGCCAACATTTTCCTCCATGGGTATATTTATTGTTTGTTTGAATTGTTGTCAATGACTACCTAACGAATATGCGATGTCATTTTTTATAGCTAGTGGTTAAAGGATAATCGCTGCAGCTGTAAGGGGATAGCAATTGTGGCAGCATTGCATTTTGATCTAAATGCACTCACACTTGTGTATTGAGTATATATTTATGTTCTACAGATATTAAGGCTATACTTAATTATGAATACAGTGTAATTTTTTTTTATTGATTTCGCGTTTTAACCATAAACTTTGATTATCCAAAATTTTGTAGATTTTTTCGATGTTCAATTTACTGCAAAAATATATAAAAAATTGTGCTTAACAGTTTTGATTACAGCATGTGAATCATATATTAAATATGCATATCTATTGGATGAAACTCTCAGCCTGAAGTCTTGAAGGCTGAAGGCGAAACTGCAAAATGTGACTGCTACATTCATTTATTATTTTATATTATTAATATCATTATTATTTATACAATCTTTGCCAGCACGCACGCATCAATTGTTGTCCATCTAGAATACAACAAGGCAATGTGTAAATTCAACAGCATTTCGCTTTGGCTTCGCATCAATCATACGCCCTGCTGCTCAAGTTGAATGCAATGCGAGCATAGTCATATATATATATATATATATATATATATATATGTTATAGATATGCATGCAACGTTTATTGCATTGCATCTGCCATGGCCAGGACAATGGGTCAACTTCTCATTGGGAAGTTGCAGCGACCCGTTTGTTGCATCGACTCGAGTGTTTGGGAATATTCTCTGCTGTCATTATTATAGCAGCATTATTGAGAAGTGACATATTTCTAGTAAACATCCTCACACACACACACACACACACACACACACACACACACATGCACACATTGAAATTGAGGATGGGGAAAGCAGGAAGCAAGCCCATCGTCAACAATGAATAATGGGCGTGTGGTTGGTCAAATTGGGAGCTGGTGGGCGGGGATGATGACGTCGCTCAGGCGTTGCGCGAAATCGTTCGAGTCTGGGAGGGTGGATGGGAGGTGGGTGGGAAACTCAAGCGATGACAATGATAGAAAATATTACAAAGATATGCGGCCATAAAGAAAAGAAGAAGGCAACTAAAAGAGAAATCGTTTATTGCCAAAGAAGCCATAAATTGATTTTTTCAAATAAAAATAAAATATCGGCTAGCGAGCCAAGGAGACCAAAATGGAGACAGCAGCAGATAAAATAAGACATCACAGTCACAGCCAGCGATGAGCTCCAGTTACAACTTCTACAACACGAAACACACACAGGACCAAGGACGATGCCTGGCAAATGGCTGAGATTGTAGCGCCTACAACAACACCATAAGCGACTCAATAGTCTCAGCCCAGAACACATCCAGCCGACGTCGTCGTCGCGGTAGCCGCCGCCTCGACGCCAGACATTGCCACCCACTTGCCACTAACCCCATTCCCATTCCCATCCCCCCTCCACCTCCCTCCCACCCACACCATAAATTCCTTTGTGCAGAACAACTGGTGAAGGTATTCGCCAAATTTTGGTCTGTCGTCTGCCGCATGCCGCCTGCCGCCTGCTGCCTGACGTCTGTCCCATTCTACACATTTAAGTTAAAAACTATTACGAACTTACCCCCAAGTACATAAATTAGGAGACACGCCCCCCACTCCACCAACTCCATCACTTTGCCTCTATAAAAGGACCAAAAAATAAAGAAGAACACATGAAGAAATGGAGGCAGCAGTAGAAGAAGCTGAAAATAAGCAAGATGAACTGAGTTTTTCGTCGCAGCGCAGGCAGTTTTATTAAAAACTATGGCCTGCGATTTAATATAGCACCCAGTACTGAGTCTGAGATCTGAGAATTGAGAGCTGAGCACTGAGCACTGAGCAATGGGCGCAGAGTGGAGCACAAATACACACACACACACACACAGGCAGGCAGGCAGGCAGATAGAGTACCCAAATTTCAGCTTCAAAGTCATAGACCATAAATAAGCTAACACATATACACACACAGGCACACACACAGGCACACACACACACACAGTCATACCAACATTTATACTTATCAAACTCAAGTTGGGTGAGTGAAAAAAGAAAGAAGTAAGAAAAACCAACGCGCAGCCAAAAAGACAAAGTAGTTTGGGCGACAAAGATGGGCCCATGGGTTGTGGCAGCATTGGGATTGTTGACATCGGGGGGAGGGCGGGAGGGGGTTAGTAAGTCATTTTAGTTCCTGGTCAGCCCCTCTTTCATTACATTTGTTCTCATCCATTTCTTTAATACACTGCAAGCGGAAGAGAGAGCGTGACTTAAGCTAACTACAAGACGAATAGCCCAATAACATTTTCGTTATTTTCTTCTTCACATATTTTCACATAGGCTAAGAATGTGGAAATATGTATACTTTCCATTATAAGATATGTACACTTCTCCACATGCTTGTTATGTCTACAAATATCGAACACAATTGTATAGTTTGACAAATGGTCAATGAATTCGGCAAAGAGTATTGAATTGTCGCAAGATTTCTTCGACCAACTTGTTTGTTTTGTTGTTGTTTTTGCTTCACTGGTGACATTCACTTGGGAATAGGCACAGTTCTCTATTGGTGTGTGTATGTATGTGTGTGTGTGTGTGTGTGTATTGGGGTCTTAGGTAATGTACCCCGTTTGTAGCTCCAACTAAAAACTACGCTGCGTGCTGCATAAATTGGAAACCTCCAGCCACGAGTTATGGTGGAAATATGCTGATTTTACTGTGTCGTTTGTTCTTTGGGGCAGCAACGAGAGCAACATTTGGCGGCATGTTGAATAATGTAATGGGAATGGGTTGTATGGCTGTATAAATCAATTTCGCCATTTATTTACGACTTTTGCATTTGCTTATTAAAAACAGAAATACAAAAAAAAAGGAACGGAACTGGAAATGTTGAATAAAAATAACCAAAAATAGGTCAAGTCCAAATTGTGCTTCCGCGATTTTAATTGATTGGCAAGCTAAAGTTTTTCCAGCATATTTCCGAATCTTATACACTCCAATGAAGCGACGCCACTGAGCACTTAAGTATATAAAAGTCTTGAACCAAATTAAAAAGAAAGTCAGTAACGATGGCAAAGAGAGGATTGGGAATGCGAATGCGAATGGGAATGGGAATGGGAAATGGGAATGGAAAGTGAACGGAAAAGATGGCAACGAACCGATGGGATGAATGGCAAGGGAATAAAATGGCAGGAGCCGGTGTAAACCAGAAAGTTTCGTTATGTAGGTAGTTTCAGGCCATAAAGTTTATGACCGTTAATGTTAAGGATAAGGTTGAAAGAAGTGTTGGTTTTAGCCTGGAAGCGGAATCATACATTCATATACCTCATGTTTATTTAACGATGCTTTTTACGCTGCACGCGAAATGCAAAAAGGATTAAAACGTCCGTCAGACTGGTGGCAGGTGGCAGCTACCAGCTACCAGCTACCAGCTACCAGTTACCAGCTACCAGTTACCTGCAACATGGAGACAGGCGCCAGTCGGCAGTCGCCAGGTGCTTCTCTTGTCAGGCGTTGCCGGATCCTGATGTTGATGCGCTTGCTGCTGCTACTGCTACTGCTACTACTACTGTTCCTGCTACTCGTGCAACTACTTTAGCTGCTTACTGCAGAATCGCTTCAAGTGGTGTGAAATTTGGCACGTCGAGTGGCGAATGCCTAACGTTTAACTAACCCTGACTGGGCATCAGCACATTCAAGTGAGCACAACTGAATCCTTCCATCCTCCAGTGTGTGCATACGTACGTGTCTGTGTGTGTGTGTGTGTGTGTGTCAGTACCTAAAATATTAAAAGCACCTTTTACTTAACGCACATCAAACGGAAAAGTGTTTTCAACTCCCATCGCTGCTTTGTCGCTGTTGTCTGCTTCAGTTTATCCATTTGCCGTCGCAAGTCGTCTTACAATTTGATGGCTGCTCTGCTCAGAAGCACTTTCTGCCTTGGCCATATAACATACACCATTATATCACACACTGTATACATTTTTTGGAATCTATTTCTCGTGTTTAAAGATAAGCTGACAATTTATGGGCTGACTGCAGCAGCATCGTAGTTCGTAGTTCGTAATAAACTCTTATTATATTTAAATATACATTTCTCTGGTTGAAGGTTAATTCTTTATTTCTTATGAGTACTCTATATTTAGATTTGTCTTCAGTTGAGCAAAATAGATAGCTAGATGCAGTAATAATAATTTTCTCGAATAAAATGCATAGTTTATATGGAGTATTATTATATATTTGTAAATATTAAGGGACATTTGATCTTAACTGATAGTTAGTTAATAATTTTAAAGAATTTATTTAATTTCAATTGTTCTTTTTATTTTTAATTTTCCTGATTTAGCTGTATGCTTTACTATATTGTAGGGAATATACTGGTCCTTAATATCGGTTGTGATTTTTTATATGATTTTATTTACGCTTTCAACACTGGCCAATTATCGAGGATAAAAGTAAGGGATGCGGCTCAGCGGACCGAATGTAAATTCCTGAACCAATTGTCAACGTTGGCTGCTGTTGTGCCAATAACAACAATAACAACGAGAATAACAAAAATAACGAGAACAACAAAGCTGCAGTTGCAGGAGGCGCAATTCACAATTGGCTATTTTATACAATACAAGTGCCTGGCAAAGGACTCTGCAAAGAGAGAGAGAGATAGAGAGGGAAGTCCTGAGAATTGAAATATTTACGGGGTAAACTCCATTGATAACGATATTCGTTGCAAACAACTGCTGCAACTATGTATATATCTATATATATACATATATATAGTGGCATACTTCATGCCTAGTGGCGGAGATAGAGACAGGGAGAGACAGAGAGAGAGAGAGTGCCTCTGCTTGGGTCGAGGCTTAAGTGCAATGCTGTCTCTGAATCGGCTCAAGTGTCCTGGCAATTAAAAGACCAAACTAATTAGATGCATTTTGTGTGATTTCCGTATAATTAAATTGCCCATTAACTGGGAGTAGTTTTCACAGGATGTATCCAGTTTAGACCACGAGGACGACATCAAGATAAAAAAAAATAAACTTTTACGCTTAGACGGATGCAAGCCAGGATAACTCGCTCTCGCAGTCGCCCTGTTTGTGTGGGTGTCTGGGTTTTGGCATACAAAATTTGTGCTAAATACATATAATAAGTAACCCGCAATAGGATCCCCCATCCTGCATTCGTGTGTGTGCGGAGGGGGCGGGGTCTCTACGCCCTACGAGCATTTGAGTTGACGGCACTTAATGTTATTTTCTTGCCTGCAGCAGGTCACTTTGTCCCTGTTCCCTGGATCTGCTCTGTCCTGTGCGGTGGGCAAGTCTTGCAAGTTGTGCAACTTTTTAAGCAGCTCATAAAATAGCAATGCCTCTATATATATATATATATATAGAGCGAGAGAGAGAGAGAGAGAGAGAGAGGGAGTTGGGCTGTAGATAAATAAGCAAATAGACAAATAAATCTTCATTTCAACTTCTTGCGGGGTTTCTTTAAGTTTTATTTTGCCTCAGTTGCGTCGCTGCTTGCAGTTTATCTCATTTTCTTTAGTTTCCATTACATTATTTTTTTTTTCTTTTGCAGTTTGGCGTCTTTTAGCCATTCAGCCTGCTGCGGCCAATTCAAATTTTCCAACTTACGCCACTAAATTGTTAGGAAACATGCACTTAAGTCGGTTGCCACGCCTACATTCCATTGAAAACCCCAACACCAACACCAATACCATCCCCCCATTTGGGCAACCCCCGGCGGAGTCAGCCTCTAATGCCCGCAGCCACGACATGTGTTCCATGCACACGCTTGTCTCTTTGCTCTTGCCATTAAAAGTTGGACCTGCAGGGCTCTTTTCTCGGCTCTCTCATTTTGGTCGGTCGTTGGGAATGGAGGCCCATTCATTGTGTGATATATATATATATATCTTCAGTACTTTTGCAGTTGGTATTTTACTTTTTGGCATTTCGAGTTTGGTTTCATTTCGTAACGCTTTTTATTTATTTTTCGGCATTCACAAGTGCAACAATTTAGCTACTCCCCAAGGGGGTGCCAAATGTCGTGTGCACTTGTCGGTGAGGTGGTGAAGGAAGGCAGCATGTGAATAATGTGGATAATAGTCGATAGACGATCAGACCCATACACCACGCAATTCAGCTTCCAGGGAATCTGCTGTGTGCCCTAATAAAAACAACAAAAACAAAAAAAAAACAAAAAAAAAAAAACGTCCTGCAGGCGGTCAGGGGGTGGAAGAAGAGTTTCTAAACTGTTTGCCAGAACAGAAATGTTGCGGTTCCCAAAAATGGATAATATATATTGTGGCGTAATCTGAAGTGGAGCTCTTTTGTTTGCCTCTGGATGCCATTGTCGACCGTATTTTCAGTTGTTTTTAGCTAAAATTAAGTTCACTTAATACTATTTAACCAAGGAAACTAAACATCAACGACTTCATCCAGAAAATTTCAAGCTCTTTTGTTCGTTGCAATAATTCTACTCTTACTCTGGATGCTCATACTCTGCCTTCTGCTGCACAATGTAATTAAGGAGTCGCTTAGCTGAGTCTAAACACTCAAATACAAATACATTTACAACTAGCTACGTTATTCAAGTGAAAATGCATTTGAGTTGGAGTATCTTGAATTCTATCTACATTGAAGACAGGTTGCTTAGTCCTTTTGGCCTTGCTTTAAAGTGATGTGCATTTACTGCCGATGTTGTTCAGCGTTGCCTGATTCAGACTGATTCAGACTCGGATTCGGTGGCACGAATTTCTCGTCGTTGGGCATTGCATAATCTGTGCCTTTCTATAGATTTAAATTTATTACGTTCGACGTCAGCAGAATGGCAACAATTTGATTACAGACATAAAAGTTTATTTGTATTTTGTTTGTTTTGTCAGTTTCACTTGCCTACCTGCCCAACCAGCTTAACACTAATTTCATTTCTCTGCCGGGCCAACTACGCGCTTAGTTGGCAAATCAACTTGGACTTCAGAGTTGGTCAACACTTCGTCTCCATCTCCATCTCCATCTCTGACTCCGACTCCGTCTCCGTCTCTGTTTCTTTTTCAGTGCCTGAGGTTTAGGTTGGGGTTGAGGCACAGCTCGGATGTTCTTGTGCTCGTCGCTTTGGCACTTCAATCAGACAAACAGCCACTGTTGGCCAATCTCATCTGCAGCTAAAGTAACGCGAACCACCCACAATCCGCGCATTCGGCCACACTCAGAAAAAAAGAAGTTAGCTAGCATTGAGAGAATGTTTTGTTAGACATTTTTAGATGTATTAAATAAATTACTGAAAGTCTGTTTTGTGCAATGAAATTGTTAAGAGCAATTAAAGAATTTTTGATTTATTTCCGTCGGAAATATTTATTTTTATTCGTCGGAAATGGACTGGAATTAAAACAAATCCTGCGATGGAGAACATGGAGAGAGGGAGATGGAAAGCCACAAAGAGGGAAAGCGACACTTTGTGCAAATAAGTGTAATAAGTAATTGTGATGATTTTCTACATTGTAAATCCAGTGCATACATTATGTATGCATATTTTTCTCTGAGTGCAGGCAAGCAGCCAGCCATTGAGTGCTTCTCATACGCTTTCCGGCTGCCGGCGCTTACCTTTGCATATTTTTGCAATTCTGCGCAAAGCTTACTTGACTTTGCCTTTGGCTTTGGCTTTGGCTTTGCTTTGGCAAGCGTGTGGCATGTTGGCATTTCCTCTTTACGCGGCCACCCCCACCCCCACGCCGCCTCCAATGCCGCCCACGTCGTCCGTCTACCGAACCCTTGGCTAAGCTCGCGCAATGCGCGCCATGCCATGGCAGTTGCCCCATGAAGCACTCTCATCTCATCTCTGTGCAGTCTGCTGCCGGCTGCTTATGTTAGTAAACTGTAAATATTTAATTAATTTGCATGGATATTTTTATATGCCGGCAAGTCGAGTTTATTAATCGGTGTCGGTGTTCGTGTCCCACATCCACATCAACATCCACATCCGCATTTACGATGTCGGTGACGCTGACGTGTCCGGAATGCGATTGCCATTCATGTCTCTGTCTCTGTCTCTATCTCTGTCTCTGTCTCTGTCTCTGTCTCTGTCGCTGACTCTCTTCACCGTCCTCGCCATCAGTGTCTCTTTATCTCTGGCCGTGTCTCTGCCATGCTCAATATGTGGCCAGATGTGTTGAGTTGAGTCTCTTGTTTGCCCTGGCCACACGCTTCTTTTTTGTTCACTTCCATTTCTTCATTTTTGTTTTTCTTCTTTCTGCTTGCATTTTTTTTACATTTGGCTTTGGCTTTCTCAGTCCGGCTTTTGTGGCTGGCGTGCATAATTTGCAAACAGATTTAAATGTTTACATGTGCGCGCCATTTTGCTTGCTGCCAGTGCCACAAAAGCCGCAGCCAACCAACTCATCCAACCGGGCTGAGTAACAGTGGAACCGAAGAAGCCGAAGTCTTCTATAAATTCCGCTTCACACTCTATCTCTGTCCTCCTCTCTCTCCGCTCTCGTTGGTTAAGGTGGCACTTGGACATTTGACTAACCGCAATGCGAGTTTCCTCTCGCTTTTGTTTTTCAATCAATGGCGCTTGTAATTTGCTGCGGATTTGCTGTCAACTGCGGCTCTACAAAGAATGCACTGCAAAATGAATGAATGAATGAATGCAGTAAGTAAAACACTTTGAAATGGGATTTATGATGTATTCATTTCAAACATTTTTATCCAGAGAGAGAGATACAGAGAGCGAGAGAGAGAGAGAGAGAGAGACCATTTTCCAATTACAATTCAATATATATAGAAAACTGATTTCCAATTAGATCTTGAATTTACTTTGCCAGGCATATTTACTTCTCATACAATTTTATTTAAATATATATTTTAAGCAAGCTCTTTTTCCATTTGACAATAATAATAATAATAATAACGGTTGCACAGTCTTAAGTTTATTTTCTGGCAACATTTCGTATATTTCTTCAAAATACTGCACAAAAGTAAATTTAATTTTGAGTTTTCTCGCTTCTCATTTCATTGTTGTTAGACAGATAAGATAAGATGAATTTACTTGGTAGATATGATGGATATCTTTCAAGCTTCTTGTCCATCTTGTTGGATGGCGCCGTGAGTGCTTCAAATATTCAAATGTTTGATGCGACTTTCATTTTTTATGCTAACGATGCAGATACATACTAATAACTTCTTTCATTAAAAATTCCATGGCATCATGATACTTATCCATCGCTACACCATACACCATACACCTCCACCGACCATCGACCAGACACACACACACACGCACACGCACACACACACACACATATACACAACCCGTACACAAGAGCCTAAGCAGCTCAACAGTCGCAGAGCATACACTTGAGCGCCGCTAAACTCGTCCAATTAGTAGCATTTAATTTGGTAAACAGCAGCATTTTCGTGCTTTTGCATTTTTTTTGTAATTAACAACAACAACAACAACAACAACAGCAACAACAGCAGCAACAGTAGCAGCAGCAGAAGCTAAAGCAGCAACATGAGCGTGTGATTATGATGATGATGATGATGATGATGATGCTGTTGATGATGATGATGATGCCGAGTGCGGGGCAAGACGAAGGCATCTGATGAGTGGAACAAACTGCTTGGCTCCTGTTTTATGTGCCACTTGTACTTATGTATGTGCGCCTCTGTGTCCCTGTCAGTCTCTGTGTGTGTGTGTGTTGGTGTTGGGGGTGGGGGTGGGGGTGTGTGTGTTGTCTTGTGTATCTTGTGCATATGTTTGCTTTGCCGTCACCACAAAACGCGCTCATTCTTGTTGTTATTGTTGTTGTGGTTGGCGTTGGCGTTGGCGTTGTTACGGCGGCATTTTTTAGGCTCGTGCTGCCCGCTGCAATCCACATCCACATCGGCATCCGCAATCCACATCTACAGGCACTCTCCGGCCCATCCCCCATCCCCCATCCCCCATCTCCACCCCCGCCAAACACAATCCCCAGACTGACAGTCATTATTTTGATGTCAACAACGTGCCAGCAGATGATTGCCTGTGCCCATGCCACCAACCTGCAATCTGCCAACTCCAACCAGGCACCACCTGCCATGTCCAACACTTTTTACATTATTTTTGCACCTGTCCACAAGCGATGCTTATTAAAAAACATAATACACAAAAAAAAAAAAAAATACAAAATGAAGAAAAACCGAGCGCAAAAATTGTTAAGTACAGTTCTTGAAGTGAACCCCAAACAGCGGGGCAGTACAAACAAATTAACCGCAGTAATGAACATGGGCAAACGCGCATAGAGCTTTGCAACAGGAGATGAGAGACAGCAGACAGCGGACAGCGGACATTGGACAGGAAACAGCGGAGAAGAGACACAAGACAGAATACAGTAGCAATGGAGTTGGTTTTGGTTTTCGGGTGGGGTGAGGAGTGGGAGGGGGGTTTGTGGCAGGTGTGAACAGAACAAGGGTGGACACACATTGGCAACGCTCAACGGCTCAACGGCTCAACGGCTGTGGCGTGTCATCTACGCGCGACCTTTTTCCACCTGTCAGGCAGGCAGGTGCCGCCTTTGTAGTGAGAATGCTCCACTAACCACTAACCATAATACACTCTACACTCCACAGCTGTTGGCCATGTTGGCTACTACGTGGCTTATACATTTTGACAAGGGTTTGCACAAAGCCATATAAAGCGGAAGTCAGTTTAGAAACTAATTAAATCGTACAAATTCAACTGATAAACAGCAAACCTAATAAAACACCTCAAAATACAAACATTTTTTTCCCCAATCATAAATTTATTATTCAGTTAATTCTTTCTTAAGTTAAGTTAAGTTATTCAGAAAAAATATTTAGTTAACAAATTGTTTATTTATTGTTGTTTTTTTTTTCTTTTAATTTTTTAGTTTATACATTCTTTTAGGGTATTTGCAAATCGTTGCCTCGTTGGGCCTGCAATTTTTTTGTTTATTTTTTTTTAAATTTTTTTTAATTTTAGTTGTCGTGACACTAAAAACTCAAATTAAAAACTGCGCGAGAGCTCGCTTTGGGGCTGTTGCCCCATCATCGGCACATTTGATGGCTGCTGATGTTGTTAGCACAAATTTTTGGCCATTCACGAGGGCTTTCACTGTAGCAATGACACACTAAGACCGTTGAAGTGTCATCGCTTCGGGATGTGCTCAACGAGCATTTATTTTGTGCTTATTGTTTGCATTTCTCCCTCCTACTTTGGTATTTGAAATATTTGAATGTATACACTAAATATATATATATATATATATATATATATGTGGTATTTGTGTATGCATTCCACTATATACATGCCGGGAAATAACTTTTTTAAGCCCCAATCAACTAGCTGAAACTAATGCTGAAGCCTGACAAATAAATAAACCATAAAAATAATTGGAAAATACAACTTTGTTTTATTTTTTTATTATTTTTGAGAGAGAAATTCAAAAAATGCATTTGATTGGCTGCTTGTGCCTTGTTAAGAGCGAGAGTTGTAAATGTTGGCGTTGTTGGTTGGTTGCAAGTGCCAACAAAATGTGATTTATATTTAATAAATTTAGTAAATGTTTTGGTACCTCTCTTTTCCTCTTCGCTCTGTCCCTCTCTCTCTCTCTCTCTCTCTCTTGATGTGTATTTGTGTTTGTTTAAGCAGTCGTTATTATGTGCACACACACACACACACCTACACCCTGGTCCAAAACAGCCGGAATTATTTGTACAAAATAAATAATTAAAAATGCCTTCACAAAATACCAAAGCGGACAACAAAACTGAAAAAAAACAATAGGCGGAAATTGTATGAAATTTAATAAATAAATAAATAGCAAACATGCCGAATGTTAATATACATACAGACAGTCACAAGTATGATGCACGTTCCAAAGTTAATTAAAATTGTCGGCAAAATGTAACTAAATCCAAATAAATCAAATTTCGGCTTAAAGCCAAAGCAACAAACTGCTAAAGAACTCTGCCCCCTTTGGAATTAGAATGTGAAAAATGTGACAATTTCAGCAATGCTGCAGGCACTTCTGGAATGTGCTATTTGCAAAAAAAGGAGGAGGTGGCAAGTGGGGCAAGGAGGAGAAACGGAGGCCACATGCGATATACGACAACAAGCGATAAAATATCGACATCAATAGATACTTGAGTGGAGGGGATGGGAGGGTGAGGGTGAGGCTGAGGCTGAGGCTGGCATGCCTTCAAGCAGTGCTGCAAGCTGGTCAGACTTAAATGTGACAAAATACTGGCAACTGAATACTAAACACTGAATGGGGACTTAAAGCAAGTGAACTGAATTGAGCAAAAGCAGATTGAATGCTTTGGCTTGCAATAGGCTAAATACACATGAAATGCTCGCACAAGCAATGTGCTTCAGCTCGATTAAAGCCAAACGATTTTTGGGACATACAAAATAAATTATTATATACTTATACACAAGTATTCGTACTATGAAACTTATTTACACACACACACACACACACACACACACACACACAATCACACACACACAACATATGTATATGGAGGCGCACATAAACGCTTTTATATGTATAATATGGCATGTCGTATATTTATTAGCCATAAAAAGCTGCAAGTGGCCAACATGCTGGCTGGATGGGCTTAGAGGACCTAAGAGGAGGGATCAGAGTGATATAGAATAGCTGTAAACTAATTCATTAGCCATCATTTACTGCATTTGCGATGAATTTATTCACATAATTTATGATTGTCACTCGTCATTATTGTTCCTAATATTAATATTATTATTATTATTATTATCAAATTCAGCAGAAAATCGTGCACCAAATATGCATTCCATCAAAGTGCACACAAAATTTAAATAAATGAACAACTCCAACTCACTCAAATGGCCGCCATTTTGTTTGTTTGTGTGTTGGTGTGTGTTGGTGTGTGTGTTGGCGTGTGTATCGGTGTGGAAATGCATTCAATTTGCTGGTTCAGTTAGAAGTTGTTTAAATTTGCCAGTTCGAGGCCATTGCACCTTAAATCAAATTACTCATTGAAATTGTTATGCGAATGCAAATATAAATATTAATTAACAGGATTGAAATATCGTTGATTTCAATATATATTTGATCGGAATAATGTTTGCTTAGATAGGCAAACATTTAACAATCTTATAATTTGAATATTCAATTAGCGAGAAAATTGATACTTAAATAAAAAAATTGAGTTTATTTTTATTAAAGCGAGAGTTTTTGGACACGGTATTCATAAGTTGATTATGCTTGACTGTTCTTAAAATGAACATGCATAACTATGTGTAAAATATTTGCGCATTTATTGCGTTTTAATGTATTAAATAATTAAAAATTGGCCAATTAGTGCTGCATATTTATTCAGTTAATTATAAATGCACTATTGCATTTTATGGTCAGCTAATTCATCAGCAATGTTTAAATACAAATTTAACAAAATGAACGTGCGCGGATGCAGTTGAACTATTATTGTTATCATTTAATTATCATTAATCTTAATGATTTTTTTTTTATCAAATGAGAACATTTCCAAATAGAGTATAAAATATATAGATATAAATATATAAAAAATAATTAAAACAAATAAAGCATTTTGAGTATTGATTGACTGCGATTTGAAATGTTCTGCACTCGATTGAATCTTAATTGATATCTACACCTGCCATTCGCATTCGTTAGAATATATTGCTGGGAATTGTGGAATTACATTTGTTGTTGCAGTTGCAGTTGCAATTGCAGTTAATAAGTTTCGGATGGGTTTTGCTCTATTTGGGGGCCATCTGTAAAATCTATAAATTTTGATTTGCATTCGCCAAATGCACTCTGTTTAGCAATGTTGCTGTTGCTGTTGCTCTTGCTTGAGCTGTCACTGTGCGAATTCATCTGGCTATTTAATAGTGTGGATATATTTATGTGATTGCTCCAATTGCTTCTTGATTTGCTCAGCGCAAAAATAGCAACAACAAAGAATTAGAGAAACTATTATTGTTGTTGCTGGCGCTGATGCTGACGCAGCTACGCATCTTTTTCGCTTTGTATGTTTTTCTAGCATTTCATGATGTTTACTGGCCAAATAAACTTTTCACACATCATCAGTAGAAACAATCAATGCCAGGCCAGACCAGACCAGGCCAGGCCAGGCCAGGCCAGACCAGCATAAACGCTACCGCAAAACAGACAAATAGACAGGCAGTCAGGCAGCTAGACAAAGAGACAAGCAGGCAGCCAGAAAGACAGATAGACAGATGGACAGATAGCAACACTATGAGACTGACAGACAGACAGACAGATAAATCCACAGACAGGCGTTGCCCATTTCTCGATTTAGCGAGCTGCTGTGCTAATTTTCCAACATTCTAGTTACAGCTACAGAGAGACCGAGAGAGAGAGAGAGAGAGAGAGAGAGGGAGAGAAAGGTAACTAATAGAGAGGGCAAAGGAATTGCATGCAGCAATTTGTTGTAGTCTATTCTGTTCCCCAAATTGCTGGCTGCCTGCTGGAACGTGCCAAGTGCTGGGCAACAACAGAAAATCAAAAGGTACATTGCACGATCAAGTGAGCAACTTCATAACGTTTTTTAGGCCACTGACTTTACAATGACAGCACGGGCAGCACGGGCAGCACAGGACTGTCGCATATGGAGACAGATACAAAGACACACAGACAGACACACAGACAGACAGACAGACTGGGATAACCACAGACCATATACATATATAAATATATATATATATATATATATATACATATAGAGAGAGATATACATGTATGTATGTATGGGTGTGTCTGTCTGTCTGTGTGGAGGCATTCAGCCCGAGTCGAGTCGGGCAGCCTTGTAAATAAGAAATTTCTTCTTATTGGTCACGTACGACGGGCAAAAGTTGCCTCTTGCACTTTTGGCTTTTGATTTAGCTCTAAAGAATTTAATAAGTGAACGTTGTCAAGTGCATTTATTAATAAGATCACGTTGAGCTCCGTTGCCACTGACCTGAGAGCCTGTCGCCTCGCTACCCTTAGTCATCCATTCATCTGTAAATGCAGAAGACCACCTCTTGTTAGGCGTGAATTTCATCTATCCGAAATTGTCTTCCTCATTAAGATAAAGGTGATTAAAACTATTGAGTATCCGTTGCGATTTATATTGCAATTTAAATTTCGTCTGCTTTCGTCTCAGTTGAAGAAAAGATTCAAGCAAAAATTAGTAATATCTCAAAATTGTGCTAAGCATCTAATAAAAGTATCTGACAAATACAAAAATATATATTTTAAGTATCTGTGAATGAAAGTAAATCTACGATTTTAAGTATAACACAAAAGTACTCGAGCCAGCAGCGATATAAGTCAAGTATAAGTATAAGTCATATCAGAGTCTTTGGTGATTGTAAAAAGCAAATGAGCTGTATAATTATATCTATGCATATTAAAGATAGAAATCTAATTCAAATTAGCTGTGACATGATTTCAATGTCGATGAGTATTTGTTAGCCGCAATGATTTTGTACTAATCTGTGTCTGTCATATGGCTTATTTGCATTTTTTTTATTTGCGCTGCCATTGTGAAAAATATCGATGCTGTTGATGGGAATTGAGGTCACACGACCATTTGACTTTTGCCAAATGCCGTCACAGTTGCTGCTTTTATTTACGATTTTGCAAGTCGTAAAGTTCACCGAAAATTGTCGACATTTTCAATGGGAACTATTCAATACATACATATACATAATACTCCTCGTCGCTGTGTAGTCGAGTCTCGGTTGTGTTAATGCGCGCCTTGCTGCGTTTATGACATTGTTTAAAGTGCAAATACGCGTAGCATGCGGAATGGCATTGGATGCCACGATACGGATTGTTATCGTTTGGTTTGGTTCGGTTCGGTTCGGTTTGGTTTGGTTTTGGGATTGAAATGGAATGGAATGCGTTAATGGCAATCACGGCATACATAAAATAGCAATGTTCTCGGATGGAAGTGGTGGAGCCTTTGGCCATTTCGTTGACTTCTAGTTCTAGTGAAGCGTTTACAAATTCATTTAATGGCTCGTATAATGCCCATTTACGATGCTTTAAATATTTGCCACAGAGTTAATTATGTTGAACGTTAAATAAACATCAATTAAAAGGCTGGCCATGTTGGGTCTGTCGGGTCTGCCTGCCACGCGGCTTGCTGGCTTGCTTTAGACCAGCGGGGCGTATGAGTAATGCTGCGTGTCAATTTCTTGCTCCTGATTGTTGTTGTTGCTGTTGCTGTTGCTGTTGCTATTGTTGTTGCAAAATTGTTGTAGTTATTGTTACCATGACAGCAATGTTCGTGCATTTTAAAGACTGGCGACTGACAAACGACAGCCGGCGAGCGACTCAGTCGCGGCATGACAATAAATATTCATAGCTGAAAATCGTAAAACAAATCAAAAGTCATCAAAAAGTGCACTTTGCTCTAATTCCTTTAGCGCTGCTGCTTTGCGCTCTTTTCGGCAAATGCTTGTTCTTTTTTTTCTTTGTTTTTTTTTTCTTTATTCTTATTATTTTCCATGTTTTTGGGAGGTGGTTGGTTTGGATAGTTTTATGACAAGTCATGCCATGGCCCTTAAGCGCAGAAATAAATCAGGTAGGAAAACAACAGCTCCAGCTGAGTAGCAACAGCCGCGTAGCAACAACAATTGTGCAGACAAACTTATTAATAAACGTTATAGCTATGACGACGACAACAACAACAACAACAACAACATTGGGAACAAATATAAAAACAACAAATAACAGTAGCAACCTCGACGACAATAGAAGCAAATGAAGTCGGTGCTGGCTAAAAGTTGTGTCACTTCTGCCGACAATGTCCAAATTGGCAAAGTTGGAACAAAAAGGCTAGCAACAACAACACTAACAATAACATGGGGCAACAACGAAGCCGTAGTGGCATAATTACAAAAATGCTTCCATAACCCAAAACAGCAGCAACAGCAACAGCAACAACACCAACAAAATAGGAAGACCAACACGATGAACAACAACAACAACAACAACAACAAGAACAAAAAGAGAAGCAAGGACCAACAATAAAATTTTGCACATAAAGACCACCGGCCAACAATGCAGAGTGGCAAGAATTAGTAAATACTTGCAACAAAAGCCATACAACACAATACACTGCGAATCGATAACGAACTATATATCTCGTTGTGTTCGACTTGCAATTTTGCTTCAAACTACTTCAAATATGCAAACTCAAACGTAATCGTTTGACAGAAGTCAAACGGGGCTGTGATGCGTGAATAGATTCCAATTAAAAATATTTCAAGCTCTTAAGCCCAACACTTTTGAGAGAAACAACAAGAATTCCGGCATTCTTCAGCTGCACGAAAATGCCTTATGAAGTTATGCCTTTGAGTGTAAAGCACAAATATTAATAAAAAATAAATAAATAAAAATTAAGATTATGTGTGTATGCTGTGTGTGTGAAGGCATTTAACTGAAATGCATTTGTAATATACATTAGAGCTGAGCAGGCCACATTCCATTGAGCAGCTACTCAGTGGATCATAATTCAGCTTTAAGTAACTGTTTGCTGCTACTGCTAACTGTTAACTGTTAATTGGTTGATTGGCTGACAGGCTGACTGGCTGACTGGCCGACTGGCTGACTGCTTGACGAGCGTTTTTTAGCCTGCGGCTCGTAAACAATTTCCCAATTAACAATCGATTTCCATCTTGCAAATCATCACAGCTGCTGCTCTCGATGTTTGTTTGGACTGGGTTCGTATGTTTGTTTTTGTTTCTGTTATGTTGTTGATGTTGTTGCGTTTGAGTTTGAGTTTGGGTTTTTGGGTTTTGGGTTTTAGGTTTGGGCGCTTTAATTTGACTTGATTCTGTTTATTTACGCCAGTTATGGGAGCGATATTGCGAAAATGAAATTAGTTTAATCATTAAATATTCATTAGCCGCGGCCCATTGTAATTTGCATTAATTGAATTGTTTGTTAAATTGTTGCATTTTCTAACGCTTTCCTCGCCGCGTTTTCAATATTGTTGCCCCGGGTGGGTTTTGTTGGCATTTACGCGGCAGCTCTGCGCTGTGTTGCCATCAAACAATAATCATTCCAATTTGGGCAAAAAGCAACACAACCATTGCGGCAAATAACAATAATAATAAAATGAATTAAATATGACCGCAATGTGATTAAAATCCAGAAATTGTCGCTGAAAATTGCCAGCCACAAAATCGTCTCAATTTTCGCAGCCAAATTGAATTTCAAATGAGGCTAAAACACGCCCCTCACAAATGGCCCGCTGTTCGCATAGCTTGAGAAGTAAAAAAACAAAAATACAACAAAATAAGGTATATATATATAAATATATAAAATAATTTAATATGGTAATTTACGCAAATACATACTATATATAAGTATACATATATATATATGCATATGATAATATAAAATAATTCACACGTTTTTCTTGATTTTCCCCACTTTCGTTGCAGGTAAGCAACTCCACAGATATATTTCGGCATACAAATGTGAGTAAGTGAATTATATGATTTTCATATTGATTAAATTGTGCATACGTGTGTGTGTGTGTGTGTGTTCGTTTGTGTGTGTGTGTGTGTATCTCACCGAGCAGCGATACATTTGGGGTTTGTGTGTGAGATGAATCATTAAATGTGAATTTCTGTTAGCACCTTCTTAACGTGCACGTTTTTGAGGTAGTCAAATGACTAACGAATGTGTTTCACATATATATATATATATATATATAGGATATATATTACAAGCCTAAGAGGTTCTTTGTATAAAGTTGTCGCTTTTAGTTGACCCATTTCTGTATGCATTTGTGATTTGTTTGACGTAGAAGTTAATTGCAACTGATTAAGATTTGTAACCAATTAAATTAATTGAGCATTCGGAGTATTTGCATTAATGGGATTTAATTACTGCAATTATAAAATAGTCAATTGGATGGAAACGAAGGAAACGCAACATTCGTTTTTATTCCCATAATGCAATAACTGGGCTAAAATTATATGCGCCATTTTGCGTAGCATACTCAATTAATTCTCTCCGCTCACATACACGCACACACGCACACACACACGCACACACGCAGAGGGAAGCGTCTTTTGTTGTCTGCTTTCCTTGGCAATTCTGTTCGCCATTTGACCGCACATGCATTTTATGGGGCGCACGTAAGCATGCTATACTTATTTTCATCTCTCGCAATCCTCCTCTTTGCTTTTTGCAAGTCACGCACACACGCAAAACACACACCCACACACACACACAGAGAGACACCCATACAGTTGCAATGCTTTCAACTATGATCCCAAACACGTAAAATAGTTTTGATACCCATTTAATAAAAATGCTATCTATGTATTTGCCTTTCTCCCACACGCACAACGAACTACACGCACACACCCACACACACACACACACACAGACACAGTTTTTGGTGCCCTGTGCTCGTTTTGTCATTTATATTGTTAGCCCCGCCCGGAGCCATGTCCACCTGCCAGCAGCCAAGCAGCAGCCAACCAGCAGCTTGCTTGCCTCTGCCACTCTTCGACTCTGCGGCAACACTTTTCAGCACGCTACGTCAAAGCCGGAAAGTGAAAAATCCCAAACGGAAATACATTCATTTGCTTGTTTTACTTTTCCAATTCCATCGCCGGAGGTTTCCATCTTCTTGGTACATGTACCGGCTGCTGTAAGGGAGCCACGGGTGTCGTCACAACAACTGTTCACTGGCGTTGTTTGCCGTGGGGGGCAACTGCTGCCTGCTACTGTTACTGCTACTGCCGCTTGCTGCTGCCGCTTGCTGCTGCCGCTTGCTGCTTGCTGCTGCTGCTGCTGGTTCGTGCCGCAGTCACGTTTAAAACATTAAAGTTAGATTTATGACTCTTCGGGTTATAAAATGACTTTAGATTGATTCCCGTCACATGATGACAGTTTTTCGTTTTTCATTCAGTCCTGGCCACTGTGTCTGTGTTTGTGCTTGTGGTATATATATATATATATATATATCTATATACATATATATAATATTTGTGTCTCTGAGTGTTTATTTCTCGACATGGACATGCCCACGGGCAGAACAAGACGCTCAAGTTCTGGGTACCATGTGCAGACAATGAATTTTTAAGTTGTTTATAAGTTCTGCGCTCTGTGCGTGCGTGTGTGTGTGTGTGGGTGTGGGTGTGGGTGTGCCTATGACTGCTTGAGTATTCTATTCCCATTCGGTTCCCCGGTGCGAGTGCGCCCATTCTGGGATTAATTTTAGTGCACATCAATTTCAAACCACTTCTGAATTTGACAAATTGTACCGCAACAGCAACGTTGACACACATAATTCAACGCACAATGAACATGGTCACACCCATCTACACCCACTGCCGCAGCCACAGCCACAGCCACACCCACAATCAAGCACACACCAGAAATTCAGTCGCCAATTTACAAAAAAAAGAGAAGAAAAACGAATGCATTTTGCTCGTTTAGTCCTTGTTTCATTCATTAGCATTTGGACAGTATCAAAGGCAATTTTTAATTAGTCCGAGGCTGATTGATGGGTCTGATAAAGAAATGCCGTGACAGCAACTGAGTTTCCTTTTAAAACATCTATAGAGAAAAACACAGTCGCACTCAACTGGATGCCACATTGCGCTAAATGCGACACAAAATGGCTAAATAGGCGAACTGGGGCAAATAAGGCAAATGGGTCGCGTTCATTAGCGGGTCGTCCAGGACCGCATCGGCTGACAAAAGGATGCTGGTCACGATGGAATTATCAAACATGGCCGCAGCAACTATTAGATAAGGTGGGTGGTGCACACAGTGATTGCCACTGGACTTACGTGCCACTGCACACATTGTGGCATTCGGCTGGGCTTTTAGATGTGGGTGTGGGTGTGGATGTGGGTGGTTCGCCTGCTGGATGCCTTTCTGACTCCCAGCGCTAATTACGTGGTCATTAATTGCGCTAATTATTTTCCATTTTCCGCCCTTTTGCGTTTTCATGCACACAACCTCCGTCTCCGTCTCCGTCTCCGTCTCAGCCTCAGCTCAAAGCAACTACTCCACCAGCTAGTAGCAGCTGCTATATGACAGGCTCCCCCTCCAGCTCCAGCTCCATCTCCATCTCCACATCCTTCTCCCACTCCCAATTCTACTCCTTGTGCTGCTCCTCCACTCACTCACTCTTCATTCTCCACTCGCCACTCTTCACTCTTCACATTTAATTTTCAATTTCATACATTTCATTTTGCGTCATTTGCATGGCGCATTTGAATTTGGATTCCCTCCAACCTCGACGACTTCTTTCAATTTGCAGTCGCTTCTCTTGTCTCGCAATATTTCTCTGTCTGCGAATCAGCGTTGTTCTGATTTTCGTCTTACAATACCCTTTCCAAGGGTAACCTTCACGTTGAAGTTTATTTATACACTTACATTTTGGTTCTCTCTTTTTTTGTATACCTGTAGAAATATTTATTTGATTTGTTCTTTATTTTATTTAAAAAAATATATATTTATATATATATATATATTTTTCTTACTTTTTTTTTGCCTATTTATGTTAGACTTTGAAAGTGTGTTTGCAGTTCGGCTAGTAATAAAGTGAGACTTTGCCCGCTGAGTGTTTTTTTGTTGGTGTTTTTTTTTTTCATTACGTTCATTTTCTTATGCACATTTCTGTAATAAGAAAATGCGCATTAGGTAATTTTCCTGGCTATTTGCACTATTCGCAATTTGTTCCCTGGAATGGTGCTCGACGCTAGGCAGGACAGCCGGGATGTCTGCGGAGCGTAGTGGGTGGCGCTGCTACTCTTAAACCGCAAGTGACCGACATTTTGTGTTGTCGTCGTCGGCGTCGACGTCGACGTCGTTGTTGTCGTTGTCGACCAGAAATGAAAATGGCTAAAACTGTGCCACCGGAAAGATGAACACACAGCGCGAGCACTCTGCGTGGGTGGGTGGGTTGAGATTAGGTGGTTGTGGGTGTGTGTGTGTGTGTGTGGGTGTGTTAGTGTTAGTGTTAGTGTGAGTGGGTCGTCGGTGTCACTGATAATTTGATGAAAATGACGCTGCTCTATATTACACTTTGCGCTAATTGAAATTTTCATCATCAGCAGCAGCAGCAGCAGCAGCAGCAGCAGCAGCAGCAGCAGCAGCAGCAGCAGCAGCAGCGACAAGCTTATATTTGCCTTCTATCTAACTTCCCTTTATTTTCTTTTTTGTATTTTTTTCCTTTTACTCGCAGCAATAGCAGATTGCATTATGGGCAGTCACGCCCACTGGTCGTAGCATTTGTGGCAGACGCAAATTCACGGGAAATGCCCAAAATAAGTGTGTGTATTTATGGGAAAATAAGTGCATTGGGAATCTATAATGCTAATGGTCACATCCATCCAATACAAGAACGATGTGAATCAGCAAAATTGATTTCGAGTGCACTCTCCAAGTGGTTGGAATTAAAATTGAACTGCAGTTGAACATGAATTAAGCGATTTTTGAAGTCATTTATGGAAATGATATCCATAAAATAAATCTGACATTTTTAACTAATTTCTAATTTCATACAATTCAAATAATTCCGATTTATTCAATTCCATTGCTGGCTTGATTTCTAATTATATGTTATTTGCCTGCTGAGTCCAGTATTATGTTTGGAATTAGTTAATAACTGCATGTTGAGTGAACTTCTGCTGGGCTTTTTAATGCGTTCACAGTTTGCTCTCCCATTCACAGCTGACGCAGCGAAACTTTTCAGTTCGTTTTTCACTTGGCCAAAATGGCAGCTGCTCTTGGTAACATTTTTAGCGGCTTGCACAAAACTTCAAATTACTTAATCAAGAACTGTTTGCCCGACTTCAATTTGCAGTTGCTGGCCGCAAAAGATGAAAGCAAACATGGCGGCGCATGTTGACACAACACCCCACCCAAACCACCTAAACCAGCCAAACCAGCCATACCCAAGTAACCAACACCCATTTGCCAGGTCTTCCAACTAACCGTTGGCCAACCCCATAGAAATATGCCCTATGCGGGCAGCCATTAGCAGTTGTTGCCGAATGCAAGCCTGATTATGATTTATGCCACGATAGTTCGACTCTCGACTGTTTTGCAAGGCGGGGGAGGGGTTTTTCTTTTTTGGGCTTGTAACATAATCTGAGCTATTTTTAAAACTAGCCAAATAAAAGGAAAGAAAGACAGACAAAGCTCGCAATATGTCCTGGACGGCGGCACGTATCTAATTTATGCCATCTTACAAAATGCAAACAACAACAAAAGACCAGCACAAAACTTTTCACAGTTGCCCAGGACATATGTGCCTGTGTCTGTGTATGTGTGTGTGTGTGTGTGTGTGTGTGTGTAGTTTGAAGCATATCTAGAGTTATTTGAGTATCTGAGTGTTGCGTGATTTTGCTATCTATAAAACGTTTTGCTGCCAAGTGCCTTGTCCAACTTTGCTTTCGCTTTGTCTTGGCCTCAACTTTGTCGAGCAGGAGCAGAGCAGGCGCAGAGCAGGCGCAGAGCAGGAGCAGGAGCCGCAGCAGCTGAATTTCTTTATGAATTGTATCTTTTATGGATTTTGGCTATTGTCTGGGACGTGGTTTAGAGTTGGTGTCGTGCGGTGACGGTGATAGGTGATAGGTGACGGTTGGTTGGGGGAGGTTTATTGACGGCCCTAAATAGCCAGATATCATATGTTTATCTATGTAATCGTGCGTGCCTGAGATTCTCTACGTGTGTGTGTGTGTGTGTGTTCTGTCTGTGATATTAAAGACATATAAATGTATGCGATACGGCTTGCTTGGAGCCAGAACAACAAAATGAACAAGTAAATGGACAGTTGCAAAATTATTGCAGCAACCAGAAAAAAAAGGATAAAAAAATAACTGGAAAGAAGGGCCAGCAAAATGGGATAAGCAGGCGCCGTGACATGACAGATTGAACGGCGTTGCAAAAGTGTTACGCTTCAATGTCCTTGATACAGATATATGTGGAAAACATGCATATATAGCACACGTCATGCTATATACGACTATTTGTTATACCCTGGCAAAGAGACCGACATAAACTTGTCAAAAGTTGCTCAAACTAAATACAAACTATATATATATATATTATTTTATATATATATTTTTGATATGATTTTGAAGCCTATTTGTGATAATATAAGTTCAACAGAAATCCATTTAATGTGTGATATATTTTATTTTATTTATTTATTTTATAGGGAGTTACAAATAGAAGTCAATGTATAAATATAGTTTTTTAATTGGATCAAATTAAGATAAAAGAATAGCTCAAAATATTAAATAGTTATTTGAATTGATTTGTTTTTATTTCTTATGTTTTTGAATAAGTTTATGTGCAGGGTAAGTGTTAGTCGATCAGCAACATGTGTCGCTTTCATACGTGATTTTTATTTTTTGCTTCACTCTTATTTAGTTTGTAAAGTTGGTAAGCAGCGCCTATGACAGACGAGGCGTGTAATTTGAAACTTGGCACTCGATGAGCACCAACAGCAACAGCAACAGCAACACCCACAAACACTAACGATACGAGAGTGTAGGGGGGTAAAGGGGAATGGGGATGGAAATTGGGGATGGTGGTTTGATGCAAATGGCAGCGGAGTTTTGTTGGAGGCAGCCAAACATTTTGTGCGCAGTCAACTGCAAAGAAATATGTTAAAGTCGCAGCGACCCAATCTTGAATATTGCTATCGCATTGCCCCAGCAACAATTGCAGAGCAGAGCACTCAACAGCAGCAGCAATTGCTTTATTTAATATGCAACTCACATTGTTAATACGCCATTCTTTTCTAGTTTGGGTTTGGTTTTTCGCATTCAACCTTTGCTGCTCTATTTTATCACTCGATCCTATATATATATATATATATATAAATATATAATCAGTTGTCTGAATCTGGCAACGATACGAAATCAATCGCAGCATCTTTAATATCGATTATCTCCATCCAAGCCAGTAAAAATTCATTTTGTATCAATATAATGAAATAATTAAATCTTTTAAATCTTTAATATATCTTTGATATAGTATATCAATGAAGTCTGGGTAATTTGCATTGTTTGTACTAGCAGCGCACGTAAATCATTATTTGCTTCATTGGCACTTGATTTATAATTTGTTTAGCTTCATTTTTTTTAACTTTTGATTAGTTTCGTGTCTGTAGACTTTATAAAACATACAACATATTTGACATTCATCAAATTTCAAATTGATTAAACTGCATTTGGCATTATTATTCAAATCTGTGTATATAATTGCTATAAGGCAATTGTAAAAGCAATGCGCTCAAAAGTATTCAACAAATATTGCATATTCTGAAGTTGGTTTTTGGATTTGGCAATTGCAACAGCACTCGACAATTTATTCAATTTGCGAAAAGCAACAATATTTATACCTGAACAAAAAATACTCGCATCCACACACACACACATACACACCCACACACACACTCACACACACTCAATCTATGTTGGTGCAAGTAAATATTGTTGGATATTTTGGAATTTGGCAACGGCTCCAATTGAAGTGACCGCAAAAGCCGAAGAGCACCTGCTATCCCAGCTCAACCACATCGCCTGTGTGTGTGTGTGTGCGTGTGTGTGTGTGTGTGTTTAAGTACGTGTCAAGTGGCCGCCATTGTCGTCGTTGTCAGTCGCGCACAATGATTTTCACATGCACCTCGAACGCCAACTGGAACACCAACTGGAACAGCACCTCCAATAGCTGGTCCGACAACAGCTTCACCTCCACTTGTGCATCCATTTTCATTTTCATTTTCATTTCCATTTTCATGTCCAAGTGCATGTGTGTCGCTATCTGTCAGTTTCATTTTGCACTTTGCATTTCGCAATTCACATTTTGCATTCTGCATTTTGCATTTTGCATTTTGCATTGGTCTGCAGCGTTGGTGTTGCCGTTGCACTTGCAACATTGCGTCGGCTGGTTGCATTAATCAAAACGTTGAATAAGAAATGGAATTGATTTCCGCAAAGCAATTGTGCGATATTATTTAATTTTTTGATTTGCCTGCGAAAGAGAAACGTTTTCCATTTTATCAACTGCTGCTGCTGTTGCTACCGCTGCTGCTGCTGCTGCTGCTGCTGCTGCTGCTGCTGCAAAAAGAAAATTAAAATTGTAGAAGGTAAAAAAGTCAGCAGCCTGCAATGCAACAAGAACGCAACTGCATGCGGCATTTCAGCGATCTGCTAGCAACATCATTTATCTGAATCTGAATTGACAGCGGATGCTGCTGGTCGTCGAGATGGTTGGGTGGTTGGGTGGTGGCAGTGTTGCAGTGGTGCTGTGGCACTGCTCTTGGTATTGCCTGCTGCTGGATGTTTGTGCGTCATGGAAATACCATGGAAACGGATGCCAATTGGATTACAACATGGCGCACAAACCGAAACGAGCCATGCCGATGTCATCCTTCGCAGAGTAATTGAAAATTTTGTGAAAATCTTCACAGCGACTTTTTCTGAATGATATGCTAAAGCCTAAAGAAAGTTGCGCAAGGCTGATATTCTGTAGATATTTGCAACAATTCTGGTAACAACAATACTGCTAAATTAAGTTCTTTCAATACGGAAATATGTACTTAAAGAAATTGTTTTACTCTAGATATTATCAGAGGAATGCTTGAATTTGAGAACATATCTTTAAAATGGAAATAATAATTATATTTTTGGTTCATATTTATAGTTCCCTTGTTGAGAATTATTGAAGAGTTGCCTCGATTTGGTTGCAATAATAAATGTAGTTGGCTCAATTGGAAGTTGTTCGCTTAAAGCATCAAGTGTTGACACGGCGTGGTACAAACAGCTACAATTGCAAACTGTGAAGCCACTTTAATTGATTGCCAGATTAGAGAAGTAGTGGTCCCCCCTGTTAGCCCCTGTTAGCCCCTGTTAGCCGCTGTTAGCCTCTGACCCGACCACTCGACGTGTTCAATTTTTTTGCAGACGAGTGAATTGATTGGCAATTTTGCCAGTTCCGATGATTTCAGTTGGCAACTCGACTCAAGTGTAGCGCCGTCCATTATTAAAATTTTATTCATTTGCCAAAATTGGATTTCAGAAAAAAGATGACGAAGAAGAAGTAGACGAAAACTGGTGCTTTGGTGCTCCGAAAATGGTCGAGAATGTGGCTTTGGCAATGGCGCTAATTAAAAGACCAGCAAAAATCTATAAGCGAATATTTAGAGAGAGTCGCATACCAGACTCTGGATTTTGGTATGGGGTGGATTGCTTTCAACTACAGTAATGTGAACGAGCCACTTATTAACTGGCCATAAATTATGCTGCGAACGCACCAAGAATAGAAGCGAAGCCAAACCAAACCAAACCAAAGCAATCCAAACCAAATGGCAAACCAAACGAATCCAGACGAATCCAAACGGAACGAAACGAAAAGAAACCGAACGGAAAAGCCAAGGAGCATTTGCGGAACAGGTCGTTGCACGTTGCAAGTTGATTGCTGTGCGGCTTCCTTTAGCCTGGTTTTTACTTACTTGCTATCTGCAATGCTTGGCGCATTAGCAGCTGCCAAAGTGCTGCCACTACACATGGCACACAGTGTGTGTTTGGCAAAGCATTTCGCATCACACATTTCGCTGTAATTGCTGAGAGGTTAAGCACTGCGACTGAGACTGCGACTGTGACTGCTACTGGAGAGCTTAGCTGCAGACCAGTTCTTACTGCCAAGGGACTGGTTCAGGAAGCTGCCTCCCATGCAGTCGGCAACTTACGCAGCAGCAGTTGCAGCTGCAGCTGCAGCTGCAGCTTCCGCTTGCACTTATCACACATGAATCTACACTTTGCAAAAAAAGCAAATTGCAAATTCAGCTAAAACAAATATGTTTGCTCAAGAATAATTTTGATAAATTCAACTCTTGGAAGCAGTAAGAATTGCAAGCTTTTTACTCTAATTTTTGGCTATTCTTTTTTGTTCTCTTTTCTTTTTTTCACTTTTGTTGTAGCTTTTTTTTTTTTTAATTTTAATGTTGCAATTTGGTGTAGTGTAGCGCTTTGCTGTGAGGGTTGCTTCTGTTGCCGCTCCACAACTGACTTTGCCCGCCCGAATGACTGACTGGCTGACTGACTGGCTGACTGACTGGCTGACTGACTGGATGACTGGATGACTGACTGCCATTACCCGCACCATCAGCACGCGTAAACTTCGTTTCCACCAAAAATGAAGGCAGCAACTTGAAAGCAAGAATGAAACTAGCAAAAAAAAAAAAGGGAAAGAAAAAAAAAAGCAGAAATGAAATGGTGAAAGGTGGACGGGCTTAGACGGGCAGCATCAGCACTCAGTTGCATCCACCCATCTAAAACTCTGCAACGGAAAGAGAAGTCATTTATTTTAAGGATTGCGCAGGCACTTTTCTTGCACTTTTCAATTGCCTGCCTCTGGCTGCTCCTCCGCTCCCGGTACAGTGAACTAAAGATGAGTGACCATTCAAACTTGCCGCAAGTACTTTTACTTACTTAATTGGAAGAGGCCTTACAGAAGCAAAACAGAAGCTAGTAATTAATGAGGCGAATATCGGAAACGACACCTGAAATTGATTCGAAAACAGCACAGAAAGCAGCCGTACTTGTAATCGAACCGGGAAGCCAACATAGAGCTACTACTTGCAACCAAAAGAACAATCGAATTTGAAATCAGCTTTAGCTCTTAGCATGGATACCATATAAAATATTTTATTGTTCAGATGACACTTTGTTGAGCACTAAATTAATTATGACTGCATTAGTCGAACCACTTTGAAGTCAATATTTGTGCTTTGAGCTGAACACGTCACAGCTGCAACTTCAAAGAGTGCTTCATTCAGTTTGTGCCACTTGCTGCAGCTGCCATTTGGCTTTGTCTTTCATTTACAGCTTCTTTCTTTCTGCTGCTGCCATTTTTTTTTTTTTTTTTTTGTATATCTAATTTGAGCAGCGCATTTCATGTTTTTATTGCTTTCATATCCTTGCGAGCTTTTAGTTATTTATTTATTTACTTATTTATGTCTGTCTGTCTGTGTGTCTGTCTGTGTGTGTGTCTGTGTGTGTGTGTGTATATAACATACACTTACCTACTTACTGACAGCCCCTGCCAGCCTGTGCCTGTTCTCGAGTTTGGTTTGGTTTGGTTTGGTTTGGTTTCATTTCATCTTATGCCAAACTCACCTCCAATGCAAGCAGGACTGTGTGAAGGAAGGACTCCCAACCCAGAAAAGCCCAGCGCAATTCTAATGGGAATTTAAAATTGTTCACCATAAAGATGTTGCTGCCTGCCTGACTGCCTGCCTGCCACTTCGAGCCACCCCCTTCCCAACCCCCCGCGCCCCCAGCGCACTGTTTCTCTTCAGTCCAATTCCTGCCCAGTCCTTGTTTCTTGCATAAAATGAAATTGTATTGCAGTTTTTTTATTCAGGCTTCGTTTTTTTTTCTCTGCTGCTGTTGCTTTATGGCTGGACACACAAATTGCTGGCTCAGCAGTAACAGCAACGGCAACGGCAACGGCAACAGCAACAGCAACAGCAACAGCAACGGCAACAGCAACTACAGTTACTGCTACTCCAGTTCGGAACGGGTTTTGTCTTGGGTTCTCGCATTTCATGCCAGTTTCATACCGCTGTGTTCAGTCCACTTCACGCTACAATCACCCATGCCACCCACACCACCTCCAACCTCTCTCAACCCTGCTCTCCACTCGACTCGACTCGACTCAACTCGACTCGCCTCGCGAAACACAATAGAAAATCGCAATTCGTATTTTTAGAGCAACATGATTTTATTTATGATACATTTGCCACGTCGCCTCGGCACGCCTCGCCCACATTAAAGCGGTGGGAGGAATGGGTTGTTCAATGGTTGATGGAGAAGACGCCTCTCAGCTCGTTTTGTCTGCTTTCAAATAATTCGACTTAAATATAATGTTGATAATTGTAATGGAATTTTATATTACATTTAGCACAATGCACAATTCCGATCAGAAACAAGTCTGTTCTTTTTAGCCAGTGCTCAAAGCAAATTAAATGAATAAATCTCAACTGATTTGACAATTTATTTCGATTACTTAAGGCCATCACTAAAATCAACTAAGTTGCTGAGAGCCGAACTAAGTTCAAACATAATCGACTAAGCTTGATTAATTGCTCACACACACACACACACACACACACATCTATACATACATTTATCTCTATTAGCAGCCATATCATATATATATATATAAGGAAACAGACAGACATGTATATGTATAGATTCAAATGTTTACAAATTTAATTTATCCAAATATTTCTGTATACTTTGATGATATATTGTGTATATATTTAGGATCGGTATCAATTGACAAAATATACATTTTCAGATTAGCATATTCCATTGAAATATTCAGCATAATTGCAATTGAGTTGCTTGCCAATTGCTCTTGAATATTTCGCATATATTATTTATATATTTTTTTTTTGTTTTGTCTTTTTGTTATATTTTATTGCTGCCTCACATTTTGTTGCAAGGGGTGCAAATGCCATCAAATAGTTTTCCGTTCCGATTTGCTTTGCACAATGGAAACGGAACGGACAAACAGGCATGAATGGGAATTGAGATGGGATATGCGATGAGGAAAATGGAGACGGGAGAATGGAGAACGGAGAATGGTAAAAGGTGGAGAGGGGGGTGGAATGGGGAATGAGGAATGCCTTTATCAATTTTATCTGTCAAATATTTCCGAAACATTTGCCATTATATTTGCATTAGTAGCCACAGCTTCCTTTTGCCGTTGTTTGGTTAGTTGGTTTGGTTTGTAGGTTGTTTAGTTGGTTGCTTGGCTGGCTGGCTGGTTGGTTGGTTAACTGCTTTTTTTTCTTTTTTTCGTATTTCTTTCGTATTTGCTGGCGGCGTCAGGATCCTCCTACTCGACACGCCAGTTCGACGCCAATGAATGGCAAAATGGCCTGCCGCATAAAAATGGAATGGAAACGAAAGCAAAGCCAAGCAAAGCAAAGCGAGGCAAAGCAAAGCGAGGCGAGGCAAGGCGAGGCAAGGCAAAGCAAGGCGACAGGCACACAAAGGCATAGAATGGAAAGGAAAGGCAAGCCTGGACCAAGAACTACTGTATTCACTTTGCGGCATGTTTTTTTCCTCTTTTTTTTTTGTTGCTGTGGAATGGCTGGTTGGTTGGTTGGTTGGCTGGTTGGCTGGTTGGTCTATTCCCCAGCGGAAACTGCTTATCACACATTTCCACACAGCCACGCAAATTCACACAAGTGCGGTAAACGAAACACAATACAAAAATTGCAAAACAAAAAAAAAAAACGAGATGAAACATAAGAAACGAAAAACGAAATATAAAAATGAGAGAAAGTTACGTTATGGAGGGGTGTGAAAGGGAATATAGGGGAGGGGTGGGGTGTGGAGGGGCAGAGGGATTTGCCTGACTGCTGGTAAAGTAATAGCGCACAAAGAATGATGCGTAGACATGATTTCCGTCCGGTTGATTTCCCGCACAGTCTCCGCCTTCTTCCTTGCCACATTGTGTGTGCCTCTCGCGTTCATCTTGCCTCTGTGCGCTGTTGCTTGCAACAAAACTATTTGCTTGGGGATTTAGTTTCTGGTACCTTTTTTTTTTTTGTGCGTATACGCAACATCTTATCTACATGGCTCTCCATGGCTAGTGCCAAAAACCGGGTCGGTCCCAGCCGAGCCGATCCGAGCCGAGCCGAGCCGAGTCTCAAGTACCCGCTGCAGTCGTCGTCGTCGTTGTTTTAAGCTGCCAGCTGCCTGAAGTAGCATGTAATTCATCTTATTCCCCAAAGACAACTCCGACAACGATAAAGAGGTTGAGGTGGAAGTGTGTGTGGAAGAGTACTGAGCCTGAGCCTGAGACTGCCAACAGGCATCAATTGGGGCTGGCAACTGAGGAGCTGCAGCCGTTGCCGAAACTGATGGCGTGGCTGTCGTCGCGCTGTGTGTGTGTCTCCATTGGGACATAACTGGCATGTGGCACAGCTCAGCTCAGCTGAGCTCGGGCACAAAAAAGACGAGGCACGCGCCTCATTACGTTGAGTCGTTACGTGTCGAGTTCGAGTTTCAGTTGGAGTGCGAGTTGCCTGAGTTGCCTGAGTTGACTGAGTTGCCTGAGTTGCCTGAGTTGCCTGAGTTTCCCAGCCTGCTGGCTACGGTGGACCGCATGCGTAATGAATTTTAGATGAAATTCCAATGGCTGTGAAAGAAGTTATGACCCACAGACTCACAGTCAGGCTCAACAGCTCATGGCCATGAACACCTTATAATTTTTCATAATTTTTTTATTTGATTATTTTATTTTTTTGGGTTGGTGTCTTTTACAGATTTGAATGCACTTTACGAGCTACAAAACGTTTAGGTTTATGACTTGCAAATAGTTTTATAAATCGACCTATTTACGACCAGTGAAACCACTGGTCTCCTTACGAAAAAGTAGCCACAACCTTCTACTCAGCCTCCACTTATGTATGAACAGGCGAATGAAAAATGCATTATCCTTCAGTACTAAAGATTTTCAAGAATTTTCCACTCTTCCCAATTAGTAACGGATATTGTTGTCGTTGTCAACTATTCAACATGCACTTGACTTGAGACCGCGAAGTGAACTTGAGGCAATATGATTTATATTGCGTATATTCCAGTGCTAGTTTATTAAAATACTTAATACAGATGAAGAAGCAATTTAATGCAAATTGACTGCACAAGCATGCTTGAGTTTGTACCAAGAATTTAGCCACGACTCAGCCTAGGATTTGGCATCATGGATTTTGCTTAGACGCAACTTCGAAGAAGCATATAGACATATGCAAACGTTGCAATCACTTTTGGGTATATTTAAGACAGACTTGTTTCAAATTAAATATGTGATAATTATTCCTCAATCAAAAATGTCATTTTGGCGTATTGTCATAAGAATTAAGTATTTAATCGCACACTTACGATTGTATTTTAAAGCGATATATATTCAGATACATCGAATATATACATATTTGCCATAGTTTCAACGTTGTATTTAAAGCATTTAGCTTTCTGTTTGGTTTTGAACTTGAACCACAGTCGATGCTCTTCCTTTTTGCTATTCCATAGAGTTAAACAGCTCACCAAAACCAACAACAAAAAAAGGGGCAAAAAAAAACACGCAAAGACATAACGAGAGTGAACATAATTTTTCATTCAGGGTCGATGGCATAGTGCATTAGCTGATGGGTTGCCGGGGGAGTGAGGATGTGAGGATGTGGTAAATGCAGCGACTTTATTTCTATTACCCATCCCCTTCAGTCGGCGCAAAGCCACAGCCCAACTTTGGCCCAACTGCAAACATAATCTTTCTTGCCCCTAAAACCAGATAAATGTAGACAAGTAGTGGAATACAGGCGGCAAGGCGACAACGGCTGAAAAAGAAGACCCGAAATGCCTGATAGAAAAGAAGATGTTGAAAAATGTTTTGAAAATCGCTTGCACAAAGTTCCTTAACCCCAAATGGCACCGCACAGCACCACACCACACACACTGCCTTCCACCCCGCGTGCAACGTTCAAATATTATTTTCAACATTTATTTGCCACGCGAAAATAAAAAAAAAAGTGGAAAAAACATTGAAAATAAAACGAAAACCGAACCGAAAACCGATGGAAAAGTGGGGGAATATGTTAAATGGAAAAGGGCTCACTCAATAACGGAAGATGGCGAGCTGCAGTGTCTAAAGTTAAGAGGGGGGGCGTGGCAGTCAAATGCATTTTAGGTAAACATTGTTGGCTGGTGGGCGTGGCTATCTGGCAGACGTGGCTGGCTGCCGCCCAATTGACGTAAGTCGTGCGCAAGTTTTTGGCAGCTAAATTACTGCGGCTAAGCTGCTCCTTGGCAAAGGTCAGCAAACTGTGTGGACACCATTCCCTGCACACTTCCTCCTCGCAGAAGTGCATTTGACTTTTGCCTGACAATGACGTCATCATTCGACGTCATCATTCGGCGACAAATAAGCTAAACTTGCATCGCAATTTTAAACATCCTCCCACAATCCGAATTAATATTATTTAAACTTTCACAAATTTAAATAATGTTTATAGTAACCTGGGAATCTTCGAAAAGCATTCGATAGGTTTTCAAATCGATAGATTTGCCTGACGAAACAGATCTATGTTTTGGGTTTCTGAAAATATAAAAGTTATTTTACAATTAAAACACACGAATTCCAACAATTCTCAATTATCTTCATAAATCTTCGTAAATCAGTATGGAAGATCAGCAAGTCAACCAACCAATAAGTATCGACAGTGACGGTTCAACTACCATCATCGTCAATATGCCGGAAATTACAACGGACATTGGGTCTGCAGCTGGCGCTGGTTCTGGTTCTGGTTCTGTGTCTGGTTCTGTGTCTGGTTCTGGTTCTGTGTCTGGTTCTGGATCTGTATCTATATCTGTGGGTAGCACACCAGCCACAGAAGAAGGAACCAACGATTCGGGTGTACATTTGCTGGTAGTGTGCATGGATAAGAAAAAGCAACGCTTAACGTTTGCGGAGGGTGTCATCGACAACGAGTTCCTCAATCGCCGCAAATCTAAATGCTGTTGCATTTACCGCAAGCCGCACGTTTTCGGCGAGAGCTCCTCATCCTCGGACGATGAGTGCGACCATTGCTTCGGTCATCCCGAGGTGCGTCGGCGCAATCGCCTAAGAAAAATGCCAAATCAGAAGACAGCCAAAACTCCGGAGGAATCCGCCAAGAACACTGAGATAGCTGGTGACTCTGGCGGTTTGATGGTCAAAACTGATCTCTAATGTTCACCAAGATTCGGCTGAGAATCACAATCTATATCGGTATAGTTATAGAACTGTAGGTGAACTCCTTACTCTTCTGGATAATAATCATGATTCTTCATTCTTCTAAATTGTATTGTATATTTCTCATTTGCTGTCGTATATTAAATGACGAATGATGTATTTGATCAGCGCAACTCTTTCATCATACAATAGTTATTCGTATCGAAATGCTTTTCTGCTCCCATGGCATATGTGCCTCTTCCAGTTGCAAGTTGTGTTGCTGGAAATGCTATTCAGATTATGTACATAGTGTGGGCGTTAAATCACTTGCTTAACAGTTTTGACGTTTAAAAGCCTTTTGGCAAGGCCAAAGAAAGCCGCAACAAAAAAAAAAAAAAAAAAAGGACTGGGAACTGTTGGACGACAGAGAGTCGACAACCACAGCAGCCGCAGCAGCCACAGCCGGTACAAGCCCGCCATTAGTCAACGACATGCCACGCCCACTGTCCACGCGCCCCCTATTGATTGATTATGCGAACTGTCTGCGTGAACTTGTAAATAGATTAATGAACTGTTGCCGCTGCACTGTGTCCGACTGCGAGGGCAAACTCTGCCAAATGCGAGATCCGTGATGGGGCAAGAGAGTTGGCTGATGGGAGACGGAAGACGGGAGATGGGAGATGGGAGGAGGCGAGTGTGAGTGCCTACTGAATGTCTGATGCAGTTGTTGGCTAGCAGTTCGGATGGGACTTTGGCTTTGCCGCTGGCAGTTGTTTCAACTTTGACACGTGGCAGCTGCAAGTCGCCAAAGGAGGCGGCCAGGCTACGATTCAAATTATGCAATCGTGTGCATGCATATATCCCAGCATATATCCCTCCATGGCATGGCACCAATTCGCCAAGACCAGCAACAGAAGCGAACAAAAAAACAAAAAACAAAAAACGAAAAACAGAAAACAAAAACAATATTGCAAAAAATGGAACGAAACATTTTCGTTTGTTGGCGCTCGTCGCTCGTCGCTCTCCATTTTCCCCCTCCTCAAGTTTTCCCACTTCTTTTTTTTCACAGTTTTTTATTTATTTATTTATATATATATATTTTTATATATTTTTTTTTTATCAAAACTTTGAACCCTTTGCGACTCTGTCTGTGTCTGTGTGTGTGTGTGTGTGTGTGTGTGCTATTAAGCCACATTTTAATATGTGTTGGTGTGCTGTGTGCCGTTAGTCGTTTTTATGAGGTCTCTTGGCGCTTGATTCCGCGGCCCAAATGCCGCCAACCGCATTTGAAGTGGCTGCTGGAAATGAAATACGCCACAGCAAACAGTTACCACAGTTTGCATAACTCAACACATACACATAATCCATATACATATATAAATACATGTTATATATGTATGTGTCTATATATATACACAGATCTATGCATGTATCTGTAGGACACAGCGGATTTCTTAACTTGGTCAATGGGTCGCCCGGTCGCCCGGTCGCCCGGTCGGCATAAGGAATTCGGTATTCTGGGTTCGGGTTTGATGGTTTGATGGTTTGACGGTTTCATGCTGCTTAATCGAGTCAAGCACTTGGGAGTCACATGGAGTTTGTGGCCAACACATCATATTAAATGAATATGCAATATTGGGCACTTTCAGCTTTAAATTCAACTGTTTGAAATAGGTTAACTGACAAGAAAGAATCTTGATCGATTTGGAAAGCGCACAAAAATACTTGCTAATGTTAAATAATTATTGCCCTTCCCAAAATGGACTAAGCAAAACTAATAATAAGTTGGAGGTTTTCCAGTTTTATTTGATTCGATTAGAAAAATATATGTTTGTTACCCCTTTGATTTATTGAGGGGACTTTCCGCTCAGTGTATTGTTGTTGGGTTGTTCAACAAGCAATCTCATCTACTTTTATGCTTTCAGCCATCCTCCGTCTGCTCCCATTGTTCCCCTGTCTGTCTGTTACTGTCAAATGATGTCCTTGGCTGAATGGCATACCGAAAGCCCCGGCAAGGCTCAGCTGTCAATGTGAATGTTTCCTGTTTTTTCCTGTTTTTCTGGTTGCCATTTTTCGCCGGCTCCGCATTGATGAGGTTGAACATTTTGTGTGTTTGGGATGCTCCACAGCTCTACAATTCTACAGTTCCACAGTGGCGCTGCTCCCATTTGATGTGTTTTAAAATGCGCCCCATAAATAACGGTAATGACAGATCCTGACATCACAGTCGTCCTTTGCTCGCACACCAAAACAGAAAAACAATGCGAATGCGAAATCGCAATCGCAATCACTGGCAACCCAAGCTGTGACTGCCCCCCCCCCCTCCCTCTCCCTACCTACTCCTTCTGCCCCATCGCATCCCCAAACCCTTGCAGCACAATTCAGCTGCTCAGCCCTCAAGCTGAAGCTGTAACCGTAGCTAAAGCCCAAGCCCAAATCCAAAACGAACCCGTGACACCCGCCCAGCAATTGAATCGCTTGTAGGCTATGAATAAGTCGATTACTAACGCAAACTGACAGCTCAAAACAACAACAACAACAACAGCAACAACAACAACAGCAACAACAACAACAACAGTAACAGCAACAGCAGTAACAACAACAACAGCATCGAGCTAACCCAGCAACAACATCAAAAACAACTTACGCATTAGGCAACGCTCTTGGCTAAAACTGTGACTGGGAATGCGACGCCCATTTCTACTGTGACTCCTCGCCCATTCCCATTCCCACTCCCGACTCCCAACTGCCAACTGCCAACTGCCAACTCCCAGTCCCACTTTGGAGTCTCAATTCCAGCTTTTATTCTGACGGAATTTTTAACATTGGTTTTTTTTTGTTTTCCATTTTTGTTATTCGTTTTTGTGTTTTTTTTTAACACCAGCATTAAAATGACGTGTTGCCACGGTTCGTTTGTGTGTGTGTGTGTGTGTGTGTGTGTTCTTGCACTCCTTTTTGTGAATCATTTAAAAGCACTTAAGTGGAAATTAAAAAGAAATTATTCACTTTGGCACATTTCACTTTGCAACAATGGGGCAGTAGCAACAATAACAACAACAACAACAACATCATCAGCATTGAGAGACGCACAGAATACACAATTCGACCTCTTTCTCTTCATCTCTTTTTCTCTTATTCTCTGCGTATCACTTTCTCACTGTGTGTTTAATGCTCTGCCATTTTGCGTTTGTGTAATTTTTGCGGTTTACCTCATTATTTGCGTCATGAATGATGCTGCAGACCGCAACCGTGCAGCGCAGTGTACCCCATTTTGGTCCAGTTGGATAACAGGCCGGCTTCAATTGTGGTTTTAATGTTGCCCTTCGCTTAACCATTGGCATCGGCATCGACATCGGCATCAGCATCGGCATCGGCATCTGCCTCGCTGCCATCCTTTTGTGTATGCCAGTGACCCATGTCTCTATGTCTCTGTGTCTCTATGTCTCTGTGTCTCTGTGTCTCTGTGTCTGTGGTATTTATGCGCACTTCACCACAATATTTAGCATTATTTTAATTGTTTACGACAAGGCCAGTGCCAATGGGCATCATCATTATGGCAAATAGGTGTCCGTTTGCTTTGTTGCGGTCCTTACACAATTAGTTAAGATAACTGCTGCCAAACAGTAACAGAGTCCTCCTAAAGAGGCACCTCTGCGTGAGTCATTCTCAAATTGGTACTTAGAAGCCAGTTGTAGTTGTAGTTGTAGTTGTATTTGATGTGATTTAAGCGAGCACTTTAGATTGTTTGGGGTAAGGTATGTAAATCATATAAGGACATAGTCAGCATTATTTGCACAACTTTGACATTTTCTAATTGGTCTATTGATTGCATGGGATTTGAAGCAGATGTGGATTGGACGCTCAGGTGAGTGTTGTGTAATAATAGACATGTGCTCAGCACATATGGAACAATTAGTTTACAAACATGTGACATGTGCTCAGTTCGCATAGCAAATTGCCCTGGTGAATTATTTGTTCTCAATTATAAAAATACAGTCGCATTTATATATCCCATAATTATGCAAACCCCAACGAAATGGGGCGAGGGTGAATATAATTGCTACATATTTCTTATATTTTTTTGCAGAAACATTGCTGTATTTTATTGTTGTGGACGGGGTCTGTCACTTGTCCTGATATTTATTTGTAACTCTATCATTGTTGTTGTTGTTGTTGTTGTTGCAGGCACAGGAGGTGCGCACTCCATGTGGAGCAGGCAATAATATTTGTCGCCCCTAAAAGTATGTACTGCAAAATTATTGACATCTAAATTACAAGCATTTATGCTTCACTGTTTATGTGCCTGTGTGCCTCACTGTACATGTGTGTGCATGTGTGCGTGTGTGCGTGTGTGTGCGTGTGTGTGCGTGTGTCTCGTGTGCTTATGGCTTTGTTTGCGACGTGCCCTGCTTTGCTTTAATGCCACAACTGCCGCACAATCAGTTACAGTCTCAGCTGTCAATAGATTGTTGACATTTTTCTTTATATTTTCATATCTCATACACACACACACACACCCACCCACACACACTCTCTCACATATTCTCATATGGGCTTGCTGTCTGTCTTGGGGCCTGTTTTGTTGCCCACTTTTTGTGTTTACTGCTTAAATCTGCCAATTTACTCGTTTACGTTTAGGCTTTATGCTACTTCTCCTTGATGCTGTTGTTGTTGTTGTTGTTGTTGTTGCTGGGGTTGTCTTCTAGGGTTCCTTTTGGTGGGACCAGCACGTATGTATATCGTGACTGCGGCCCCTTCGTGTGGGAAATTAATATCTGTGTCATTTCTTTTTGCCTTTCCTCTTTTTTTGGGTTAATAAGGCTAAATTGAGAGAATGTGCGACGCACTTAATTATCATCATATTTATTGTCTTTATTTATGGCTGAATGCGAGAGAGTATCAAGAGATGGGCAGGCGCGGTGGTGGGGGGAGGGGGAGGTGCTGGGTAGCTGTCAGAGAGCGTGAGATAATGTGGGGGTAAATTTCATTTTTGCTTTTTATTCATTTGATATGATCATATTATTTGCAATCATTATTTATGATACCTTCGCAGGAAGTGCTTAACGCACAGATTTCCACAGAGATTTGACCTGACTTACAATACATATTGTATTTTATGGTATATACAAAAAATACAAAAAAAATGACGAGCTCTAAAAGCATTCAAAATATTTGTCGGCATACAATTAAAAAAAAATATAAATATATAAATGAGGTGACCATCAATATTGGAGCTGCATAAAGAAAATATTTTTTACCATTTGCACAGACTACAAGTGTTTTTGTTGTTGTTTCAATTTTCCCATTAATGACTGTAAAAAAACATTTTATAAATTGCTTTCGCACGAGCTATAAACTATTGGAATATACGAGCAATTAATAAAATGCCAGAATTTGCGCACTATTTTTGTGAAAGTTTCTTCTTTTTTTTGTTGTTGTTGAAATCTGTAGTTGAATGATTTCCTTGACAAGCAATTTATTTTTAATTATATGTACACCTTTTTCTCGTGTCCATTGTGGATGCGTATGTGTGTGTGTGTGTGCGTGTACGTGTACGTGTACGTGTACGTGTACGTGATTCATTAAGTGGACAGTCCATCTATTCTGTTGCCTTTGGGAATACACGAATACACTTCGGCAACACGTATTCACTCAGCATTCACGGGTTTCTAGTTGTCTAATCTCGTCGAATGACTCGCACAACTGTCCAGGACATGACAGACATCTCTGGCCTGAGTTTGACTTTACCTTTAACTTTTCCAGTCATGTCTCTTTCGTGTCTTCCCTTGAGCTCCACCTGGTCGTGTGGCCCTTGCAATGTTTGCTGTATCAATAATTTGACTGCAACTTTTTTTTTAATGTCAATTTAATGGCCTCTCAACATGGCTGGGTATCAATTAATTTCCCGTTATTTGCGGCCGGCTGCATCGTCCACAAAAATTTCATAGAAAAGTTTGTCAAATTTGATTTTGTGTTCTTTGGTCTGAATGATGTTGAACTTTTCTCGCAACGAGTAACTTTCGTTTCGCTTTATTGCAACGCATTCACAGATTTGCAACAGGCACAAATCTCAACTTGTTGGATACCTAGTAAATTCCAATTAAATTGCACACATTTCACATTAATATCCTATATAAATACGGACATCTATATATAAATAAATACACTTAGAGATAGTCGGGGGGAGAGAGAGAGAGAGAGAGAGAAAGATATTCTCATAAATCAAAAGGAATGCGCTGCTGAAGGTCCTTCAAATATAAATATACAAATATATAAATTAAATCTGAAAAGAACCTAAAACAACAAGTTGAACAAAAAGAAAACGTTGGCCATCATCTATCAAAAAGCATATCCATCAAATGCATAATGCTTGGGTATCTTTTCAGATTGCCTTTCTCGGATGGGGTTTCAAACAAGTCTCCGCAAAGTAAAAGTCAAATAAAATCTGTGCTCGCTGCTGTTGAAATTATGCCCAGTCAGACATGTTTTGTTGTTTGTACAACCTTAAAACAATGCCAACAGCAGCAACAACAACAGCAATAACAATGCAAACTTCTTTACTAGCACACAGCACACAGGTGCACAAATGCCGAGCAAAAAGTAAAACAACAAAGGCAAAAGGCAGCAGCCGCTCCAAATTTACATAACAAAAAATTTGTCAAGACTTGGGACACAGCAGGTGGCACGTGTCGACATAAGAACATACATTATGTACACACATACATATATGTATATATATATATATATATATATAAATATATAATATATATATATATATATCGCATTTATGTTTGGGGGCATTTGAAGCGGCCAATGGACAAGAAATTCGCAAGAAAGTGTTTTTGTCTTGTTATTGTTTTGCTGTTGAAGTGTCGTCGTCACTAGGCCCAAGACTCTGACTCTGAGACTCTAGACTTGGGTAAATGTATGCATGATCATGTCTGGATTAACTTTTGAAAGTACAAAATGCAACAACAACAGCAACAACAAGCGAACAACGAACAGCTGATGGCACAAAATGTTAACAACGACAGCGAACGTTGAAAATCGCTGTCATGAAACGCTAAGACGCTGACAATGTCTCCAAAGCTAGACACACACAACCAGACACACAGGCACACACACACACACAGACACACTGTGGCTGCCGTATGCGTTTAGAGACAAGTGCGAAACTCTTTTGAATGCAATCGCAACAACTTTGTCGATAAAAGGTAAATTTATATATAATTATATTAAATAAACAAGAAATGTTTTATGTTCACACAGAATGCGGCATTTGCTTCTATTTACTGAAGCACACTTTTTGGGGCAATTAAAATGTATATTTTATAAGACTTTGTCGCATAACGGACAAATGTCTCCGGCTTTATATACATTTTTTTACTCATGAAAAGAGAAAACCCAAGAAAAAACACAATGTGAAAACACATTTCACGTAATTATATAGGAAAGCCAGCCAGGAAAAATGGGCAGCACGTGAGACTATAAAAAAAGATACATATATTATATATATGTATATATATATATATATATATTTAATATATTTCTCAGAATTCACATTCAGTTTACGAAATGCTGCTCGATGTTCTATGAGGGCAGCAACACTTCGGAGTGTCAAATGGCGACTTTTAATGCAGCATGCTTAATATTTGTATGTGTGTATTTTAATGTGTCTATATATATGTATATATATATATATATATATGTGTGTGTGGTGTAGCTGACATGCTGACGGAAATATGCAGCGTACGTGCAGCAGCCACAGCCACAGCCACAGCCAGAGCAACAGCCAGAGCAACAGCAGCAAAAAACACCATCAGAAACAACAATGCAGAAGGCATTTAAAATCCTTCAGAGTTGTGTCGCGTCGCGTTCGTCGTCCTTGCGTCGTCCTGACAGACATTGCTGCAAAGATTTAACGAAAGTTTACAGCCCCAGAGACATTTGTTGTGGCCTTATAAATTGTCTGTGCGTGGGCCAAGGTGTCTGCTCTGCTACGTGTGTTCACTGTGCCAAAGACAACGTCACGGCATCAGTTGTTGTTGTTGTTGTTGCTGCTGTTGTTGTTGTTGTCATGCTGCTGCCATCGCGTCGATTGCTGCAGTGTCAGAGCCACGACAATGCACGACACCAACAACAACAATTGAGTAAAGCCAACAACAGCGACAACATAAAACACAAAACACGGAACACGAAACACGTTAAGCGCATTGCCATTTGTGCCACATCATGGAGAGAATGCCAAGGACCCGTGGAGCAGCGTGTGAAGAACTGTGCTGCTAAAGGCAGAGCCTGGCAAGACAAGGGGGCCTGCATGGGAGCGTCTAAAGCTGCTGGCACAATGCAGACAGCTGGCAATGTTGTTCAATAGTGTAAAATGTGCTTTGTAAAATCGCCGATGGCTTAAAGTAGATTTTTCAGCTCTTTTCCTTCATTTTTTCTTTTTTTTCTCTCTCTCTCTCTTTTATGTATGTGGCAAGCATGTCTGTAGCAAGCGGCAAAGTATGCCTTGTGCTGCTTGTGTTGCCTTGCCGCTGATGGGATACGGCGTCAAAGGATGTGGGAATTTCAATTGATTAGTCGATAAGGTTGATCGATGTGTGGAACTTTAATGGAAACTCCAATGAGTACACTTTAGCTTCGATAAATTCCAAACACTAATCGAAATACCTATACGTGTGTGTGAGTACATGTGTGTGTGTGTGTGTATATTTAAACGGCAATGCGGCAGCAACAGAGAATGGAATCGATGAAGCACATCGGCGACAATCAAGGTGAGCAGCGACACTAGGTTCAAGGCAATCCAAATGTCTTCTGGGCGGGCAGCCATAATCATGGAATGATTTATGCAAGTGAAACCCATTGGGGAAGAACAGACTTGGAATATTTGACATGCTCCTGACCGGACTCTGTGGGCAAAGAGGTCACCTGGTCAAAGCTATCTCTTCGAGTGCCAACATTTAGTTAATTCTTAAATGGAGTTATTCATTTCAAACGATTTTAATCGGTGGAAAGTTACGCCTTAACCGAGTCAATTGTGGAAAGTGAGGAATTCACGTTCTCTCTTTGTGGCAATTAACATTTTAAAGTCTATTATAATTTAATTTTCGACTTAACGAGATTGTGCGCCACTAAAATTTGATGTATTTCTCTTTGCTTTATTTTATCATTTTAATGGATTCTAAGTTTTGTATCTAAGTTTGCATTTTACGCTGAATTTATTGTTAAGAGTAAGTTGGCAACTTGCAATTCCAATTGCGACTCAAGTGACTGCAACTGCGTCTCATTGCTTCTGTTGCACACAAATACAAAGGCGCAGACACTTCCTGTGGCAGCAATGCGTGCATTGCGAAAGCAATTAAGATAAATTTCGCATAAACTTTGCCACGTTGCGTATACGACGCGTATGTTGGCTTTCACAGTCGAAATTTAAGAAAGTCAGTGGGAAAATGGGCTGTTTGCTGCTAAGTGCTGCAATCTCTGTTTGTCTCTCCCTCTCTCTCTCTCTCTCTCTCTCTCTGTCTCTCTGTGTGTGTGTGTGTGTTTGTCATTGCACACAAATTAACTACTCGCGATTGTTTTACACGTCATCTTCCTTGTCGATGGCGACCATTTAAGGCACAATGCAGATTCAGCTATTATCTCTGGCTATGCATATGTCTATATATATATATATATATATATATCTATATGTACATGTGTGTGTGTGTGTGAGTATCTTGACTGGCAGTTGTTTGCATTATGCCAGCCATTTAACAAGTTTATCGCTTTATCCTGCAGCTGAGTGCTGCGTATTTGCCATTGGCTGTCTGCTGAGCATGGTGGTGTGGGCGCAAATGAGTAAACTTCAGCTCAAGTTAACTGAAAATTGTTTCAATTAAAAGCGGCATCATAAACAACAGTAATATCAACAACAAGAACACCAACAGCAACAGCAACACCAACACCAACAGCAACAGCTGGAGCATAGCATTTCCTTCCTATTTGCCTCTCAGTGTGAACTCTTTTGAAGATATATAAACAAACAAACAAACACACACACACGCACACACATACACACACAGAGACAAGCACACACCGATTTTTAATATATGTTGTATGTGTCTGGCTTTTGGCAGGGATTATGAGTTAACTTTGATATCAAATTTACAAATTCCCATTCATGCGTGCACAAACACTACTTAAGCACATATTTCACTGTCTCCCTGTCGTTTCGAGAGTGACAAGTGACAAGTTGGAAAGCAATTAAGACAAATACTAATTGCTTACTTAAGCCAGGAGTTGGCTACACACACACACAAACACACACACACACACAGATGTAGTTACACACATGTGTCTCTGTGCAGAAGTTAAGTTCGACATTAAAGCCAAGTATATTTAATGTATATTCTTGAATATTACCTCTGGGATCTTTTAACTGAGTAGAATTCAATAGTCAAAGGAATATTTAATATTTATATATATATATATATATATATATATATGTATATCTCTTGGTTAACTAGCTCTGTGTTTTGATTTCCTTGTGGAAACAGCTTAAGACTTATCGACTTAAGTGTTAGTTAAGAGTTTTGCTTTTCTATTGCACTCGGCACAAAGGGAAATAATTCTTATAATGCCAATAAAGTTGAAAACTAATAAATACTTTAGTTCACACCTCCTTTGAAAATTGTTGGCATCGCTGATGCATTTGCGCTTAAATTTATTGCACTACAAAGGTTTTTAGTGGAAAACACCTGCAAAGTTCCGAACAGAAGATTTATTATTGTTTTTGTTTTTTATAAGCTCCTGGCAAAGTTGTTGCAGCTTCTACTTGGATTCAAACAGTTATTGTAGCTGTTTTATGAATCATTTTTCTCCATCGCTTTTTTTTTTGTGTGTTTGCTGTTTGCATTCTTTGTGTGGCACGGTTGTTGCTTTGCTTTGAGCTGGAGCTGGAGCTGGTGCTGGAGCTGGAGCCAGAGCTCTGAGGATGGGCTTAAAGTTGTCGACAAATCGTCAAGCCATCAGCTTTTGACTTTATTCTCATATCGCCTCCAACTCCCCATCTTCCCCGCTATGTGTGTGTGAGTGTGTTGGTGCGTGTTGATCCACACTTTGTTGCTGCAGTTGTTGCGGCTGCTTTGTCTAACGGCAATTGAAAACTCTAAGACACACTGCACGGCAAAGAAAATGGAGAAAGAAGCAGCAAATCTAAGAGACTGAGAAAACTGAGAAGTAAAAGCTGAGCAACAAACGAAGCAGCCAGCTGCTGCAACCGTGGAAAGCGCAAAAAGGGCAGGGGGTGGGGTTGTAAGGGAAACGGGGACTGGAGTAAAAGTTGCAAGAGGCATAAACAAATGGCTCAAGCACGTGACTCTCCCTCTGCCACTGCCACTGCCGCCTCATTCTCAGACCCACCCTGTCCCCATCCATTTTCCAGTCACTAACACTCCTCTGTTGTGCTTCACGTGTGTGTGTCTGTGTGTGTGTGTGTGTGTGTGTGTGTGTGTAGTTGTCCCAGTGAGTTATTGTTGTTGCTGTGTTCTGTTCTCTGGTCTCGTAGCTGCATTGTAATGACCACGGGAACGAGAATGAGCACGGACATAGGGATTGGATGTGAAAATAGGAATAAGGAATGGGATGAGTATGGCGATGGGGATGGGGATGGGAATGGGGATGGGGAAGGACAACGAGACAGGCAATCGGGTAGGCAGTCGAGTTCTAGTAACAGCAATACTACAACAAGATGCTGTTGTCGTTGTTGTTGTTGTTGTTGCAATGCTTCTTGCATTCCTGTTTCGCAACACAAAAAACTTGAGTTGTTTGCTTTTGCTTTGTCGTATGTTGACACATTTTTACTAAAATATGCCGCGTATATGGGTCTCTGTGCTTATATATATATATAAATATATAGAGATATATATACATGTATGTGTGTCTGTGTGTGTGTGTGTGTGTGTGTGTGTGTGCGTAAGCTGGGTCCGCTGGTGTGCAAAACCGGAAATTGCAAATGCAACAAGATGTTCTGCGGGAGTTGCCACATTGTTTCTGCTTGCCACATATCCACAGACCAAACACAGCAGCTGCAACAATATAAAAAAACAAAAAAAAAATAACCATAACAACAAAAACTACAACATTTTCCTGTTAAGCTGCTGCTGCTTCATATGCTGCTTCATCTGCTGCTGCTGCCCGAAACATGGTGTAAACTCCTCTTCCACAATGTATTTACACTCTTATATATGTATGTGTGTATGTATGTATGTATGTATGTATGTGTGTGTGTGTGTTTGTATGAATGTTTGCATGTACACACGTCGAAAGTTTGATGTTAATATGATGGATTCTCTTTTTTTATGAAGCTTACACAATTTGTATGAGTTTGGGAAAAGAGAACGGATTCAAAGTTTCATAACACGCTGAAAAGGACATCTTTTTCAAAGTGAATATTCATATATATATAAATATTAATTGTCCATTGTGAGCTATACACACTTTTAACTTGAAGAAGAAGAGAGCGCTCTGAAAGAATTCCAATTTTCTTTTAATCTAATTCCATTTATTGTCTATAAAAGAGATTGCAAGTTCAGAAGACGCCAAATTCGTTTTGTTTCATATTTGTAATTATATTATTATATAGTTGATATATTTATGTATTAAATATTGTCTTGCTTGGGCATCAATGAAGACACTTTTAAGGTTGATTACAAACTGAACTTTTGAATTTGTCCAATTTTATCTGTTGTTGTCAGTTTAATTATTATCATAATCGAGCTTGATATGGATATTATTGGGTTTGTTTATGCTTGAGCGATTTTTGTTTTATATTTGTATGGCTTGTTTGCCAAACTTTTTGAAATAATTACATGATTGCTTTTAATTAAATCCCTTGACTCCCCCTCCAGCCAGCCATACACAAAATTTCGCATGCGCCACAAAAAGCAGCAACACGTTTGCCATGTATGCTTTTCCACGGCAGGTCGTTGGCCATCCGCTGTTAACATTACCCCCACCCCCTTCTGGTGCCTCTGCAGGGATGGCAACCCGTTGGGCAGCAACTGCATCAAAAAGTTTTTAACCAACTTGCCAGGCAGGCTAACAAGACCACAGCCAGGATGAAAGCGACAAGCAAACTAACTAACTCAACGCTCGCCACTTGTAATGCGCCATTATTGTGGCAAATGTTGCAGACAGAGGGAGAGACATAAAGATAGAGACAGATACACAGATTGAGAAAGAGAGAGAGAGAGAGAGAGAGAGTAGAGAGAGAGAGGGACTGAGATGGTTAGTGTCAAGTAAAGGGAGTTTTGCTTTGTCCGCGAAATAATTTTATTTTATTATTTTCTTCTTTTTTTTTATGTACTTTTTTGTGCATTTTCAAAAACTTCAACTGCAACTGCACAGATTTTTGGCCAGCATTAATGCAGCATCCCTGCGGCCATACTTTTGTTGCACAGCCTCTTCTCCTCCTCCACCCCTTTTTTGACTGAATTTAGTGGCAATTGCTGCTGCTGCTGCTGCTGCTGCCTCTGCTGCTGTTGCTGCTGCTGTTGCTGCTGCTGTTGAACGCTTTATGGCGTCGCCGTCGCCGTCGTGGTTGAAGCAATTTAGTCTGCTCGTGTGTCTGCCAAGTTTTTATGCTATGCAGCTAAATAGTTGGCAACTTTTTTATGTTGTTCATCCGAGACCCCCTTCTAACTCGCCGTCACCCGCAATGCCCCCATCGCTGTAATTTACACACAAATTGGCAGTACTTTTTACTGCTGCTGCCGTTGCTGTTGTGGCTGCGGTTGCTGTTGCTGCTGCTGCTGCTGCTGTTGCTGCTGATGTTGCTGCTGCTGTTGCTGCTGCTGCTGCTGCCTTTGACAAATTCTTGGCCAGCTGCAGTGAACTTTGTGATTGGCCACTGGCTTTTAATAAAAACTCATTTTAATAAAATTAAGACACTAATTTTTTCCTTATTCCTACATTTGCTGCAGATGCTGTCTGCACCAAAATTAAGTGTTCCCGCCCTGATTTGTCTTCTTGCTTGGTTCTTCTTTTGGTTTTGAGAGTTATTTGTTTTTTATACACTGTTGTTTAACATTTTTATTTACTGGCATGCTTTATTGTTTGCATATTTTATTCAAGCACCTAGTTTAACAGTGCATAAATAGCAGTCGTCGATATAGCTCAGAAACGGATTCCTTATAAACCAAAACACCAGTAAAAACAGAGACTCCTAATTTATTATGTCGAAATTTCGAATAAGTATTCAATCAAATACAATTTACGATTGCCAGTTATATTGAAAGAAAATTATCAATCGATAGAAATGGACTTCTACTACAGACAACTCTGTATATATATGTATAGATGTGTGTGTGTGTGTGTGTGTAACACTCAAATGCTCTTTATTTGACTTTGATTTTAGTTTTAATTAGATTGCGCTTTTATGCTTTTGATTTTCGCCATCGCATCGGAGAGAGATATTTCTCCTTATTTATTTCTTACTGCTTTGTTGTTGGGGTAATTTGGTTGTTGCCACATGCAGCAGCAGCAGCAGCACATTGGGTTTTACAAGTGACATTAATTGTATGTTTCTTCAATACATGCAATATATATATATATATATATATGGACAGTGTGTGTGTGTTTTACATATGCACACTTAAGAATATACAAAGCACTTATCACGCAAGCATATATATAGATATGTATATATATATTTGTGTGTATACATGTGTGTACATATGTATTATGGGCTTTGCTTCCTTGGCAATTCAGCTGCATCATGAGTTCTGATCCTGGATAATGCTGGAGGTGAAGCTGGAGCTGCAACTGCAGCTGTAACTAAAGCTGGAGCTGGAGCTGAAGCTGCTGCTGGAGCCAGGTGGGGCTATAGCTGAGGTTGCATTTGCCGCTCGTTTATTGCATTTCAAGGCACGTACTAAGCACACACACACACACACACACACTGGTAAGTGTGAATATACACATATACAAGTTCGTGTAGTTTTCAATAACAGCCTCCTCACTGGCTGCCTGCTCCGTTCCTCCCACTTCCACTGCAACTTGGCCAGCTTGCACTTGTTTATCATCATTTATTACTGCAGTTATAAAATCTTTGTCCCCTTCTCTCTCTTTCTCTCTCTCTCTCTGTCTCTCTCTCTCTATCTCCCTTTCTTCTTGTCTCTGTTTGCTCGTGTGCATTGCAGTCTCTTCTATTTATTTTATATTTTTGCATATTTCATTATGGATGCCAACGATATAAGTAAACACACACACACTCACACACTAACACACATATATATATAAATATATATATTTTTTTATTTGTATATATCTTTCGCTGACACTTTGCCACATTGCTGTTGGCAATGCTGCAAATGAAGTAACTTGAGAGTCAACAAGAAAAAGCTGAATCCTCAAATTGATGCAATGAGAGAAGATGAATATTGGGATTCCCTAGCAGTGCCTCGATGAGTGCCCCATTCTATTCACTCTGCTCATTCATTAGTCTCACTCAGACAGTCAGTATATATATATATATATTTGATTGATCAAATAATCAAATGGCACAACTCACATGAATAGGGTATGCAAGCAATCGAGTTCTTTGAATGTTGTCTGCACTCGGCAAGCAATAGGCAAGTAGGCGTTTTCTGCAGAAGTCCAAGACTCTCTGCCTCAAAAGGTGGCAAAGTCGCGCTGTCGACTTGCACCCCTATGCACTTCTATGTGTCCATGTGTGTGAGTGTGTGTCTCTCTCTCTCTCTCTCTCTCTCTCTCTCTCTCTCTCTCTCTCTATAGTTTTGTGTGTGTATTTCACAACATGCTGCTGCTTCTGGGTGATAAAGTTCATTTACCTTTTAAATACTGCGTACCCACTGCAGTGGCAAATGTGTAATTGTCTGTTTCACACACACACCAACACACGCACACCAACACACACACACACACATACACACACACAGGATGAGCTCTTAGACAGACGCTAACTTTGTTTGCTTGCATTTGTTTTGGCTTGAGTTGAAATGCTTCACAACGTCGCCGCCTGACAGTCTTTGAGTGTGTGGCTGAGTATAAATGTGTGCATGTCTGTATGTGTGTGTGTGTGTGTGTGACAACATTAGTGCAGCAGGTCATTCTGTCTGTCCCAGCAGCGGGTTGAACTTGACTAAGACCAAAGTCAAAGATATTATTAAGCCAGAAGCGTTGCTGTCATCCTTAATAATAGATTGATACTCATAATTCATAATTCATAATTCATAGCTGACTAAAGATACAGGCGCATAGAGACAGAGACAAGTGCGTTGGAGTTCACATCAATTCTATTTGATATGTTCTGCAGCATCCGCTCAGTGCTGAATAAATCGTTCAATTTGAATTTGATTGTGCAATCAACTGGATTGCTATGCATTTCGCAATTAGATGGCCAGGTTAAAAGCGAATCGAATTAAATGCAATTTTCCGCATGCCTGAGATACGCTCCAGTGTGATATTGAAATTGCCAATCGATAGCGCCATCAATATCAATATCGGTTATCGTATTTGCCTACAGTAATTTTAATTGCTTTTGCGCCGCCTCTTAATTAAATGTTCCATTTCACTCACACACACATCTCGCATATGCATAATAAATAATCGTTTATTTTTTTGTTGTTGTTCGTTTTTTATTTATTCATTTAGAGCTTATCTGAAATGTACTTTGAAATGCACTTTGATAGCCTCAACGTGACAGCTTAAACTGTAAATGAAAATGAAAATGAAACTAGTGGCAAACTTCATCATGAATTCCTTTCAAGCACAAGTACCCATCACACACACACCCACACACACACACACACACACACACACACAACGACGCACTTTGCAATTTTTATCCGCATTCGTAAATGTTGCAAATAATCAATGCAGTGCTGCAAATCGACGCACAGTGGGCGAAACTTAATTAAATAACAAACAAGAAAAAGAGGAAATAAATTTGAAGTTATGCGAAGTACAACAAGCAGCAGAGGCAACCAATAATATTCCCATGACAAATGCTTCATTAGGTTAGTTTGGTTTATGGCGGTTGCCACCTCTCCTCCCGCCCCCCTCCAGGGACAACAGAGGAAGTACTGGACCAATGATGCCTCTTCTTCCTCTGCGGCTTGGCAATAACTATAATATTTATTTGCAGAATTCTTTAGAGTGTTGAGCATATATCTAAAATTTCATCATTCATTGGCCATTGGTCTTATTGACACATTGTTTGTGGTTGTTGCTGTTGCCACTGTGCCACAATTCGCCTCGGCTTGCTGTCCGTAGTCTGCTGGCTGCTTCGCAGTCGCAGTCACGCCATCCATCGTTACGTTTGCAGCACTTCTTCCGTCTTTCAGCCCTTATATGCCACACCCCCTCCACCCCTGCGCTTCATCGTATGGCACTCTGGTTGCGGCTCACGATTTGGTGCACCCAATCGACCCATAAACCCAGTTATTTACTTAGAAGCGCCTTTTAGCATTTTTATTCTTTGCGCGCGTGTCTGTGTGTGTGTGTGTGTGAGTGTGTGTGTGTGTGTATTTGCTATTGCTGCTATTTTTTTTTTTTGCCAGATCTCCGTATTTTCTTCGCTTGCCTGTTTTAGTGGCACGGCAGCGTCGGCAGTGGCGCAGGCGTCAGCGTCAGCGTCGCTGTTGACGTTCTTGGCGGCTTTTTGCATTAAATCAGCGCCGTCAACAATAATCAACAACACAACGCACCGAGAAACACACACACACACACAGATAGCAAGCGGGAGGGAATAGAGAATAGAGAAAGAGAAGCAGAGAGAGAGAGAGAGAGAGAGAGAGGGAAAGAGAGCGACAGCTGCGACCGCAATAAGCGCTACCAAAAGCCATGCCCAAAACAAGGAGGTGCCACCGATACCTACCAAAGCCCTACAAGCCGCCACACCTCTACACCTGCACATCTTGCCGCTTGCCACTTGCCACTTGCCGCTTGCCGCTCTGTAGCCCCACTCGGGCTCACTGCAGCGAAACCAATTTCGATGGCAATTCGAACTCCAATACTACGTGAATTCGTTTCAATTTGTTGCAGTTGCCGCCCATCGTAACCGCAATAATGGCTCAGGCCTGGCAGCGTTGTCGCGCACTGGTGGTTTGGGGGGACGCAAAGGGGGTTTGGTTGACTTGGTTGCAGCCACGAATTGATTCGCGGCTCAGGTGATGCAAATAAGGTCAACGTGCGCTGCTGCCACAGATGCCAAACGTCAGTCAAAGCCCACATCAGCCACCCACTTGCCCCACTCCTCAGACAGTCACAGGCACATACACAGACACACACACACACACACAACTCTTAATTGAGGTGGAAGAGAGTCCTGGTCATGGTCCTGGTCCCAATTAACAATTGCCACCTGGCACTGCTTTTTTGTATTGCGCATTAATGCAATTCCAATTAAAATTAGATTATATTCATAATATTATTGGATTGTATTAGATTATATGAGATTAGATTTCGGCTCTCAATAAGCGAGTAGAATAATCTGCATAACTGTTTAAATTAAGTTTCAAGCTTAAATCATTTAAACAAATAAATGAGCAGCATTTTTGTAGGCAACTTAAAGAATGAGGCTGCCCCAAAATGTATGCTATAATAAATTGATAGATTGTTTTGTATATTTTTAAAAGTGGCGTATATGAGAAAGAGACAGAGAGAGAGAGAGAAAGAGAGAAAGAAAGAGAGAGAGAGAGTGGCAAAGATGAACGAACACCCCATCGAAATATTCAGTTGAAAATCGAAATGTGAAAAGACCAAATTAAATCAGACAAAATAATTGTTGAATTCCTCCATTAGTCACTTTTCATTGTCGTAAACAATTTAAGAACATATTTTGTTTTTTTTATGAAACAAAACGCTATTTGCAATACTTGAAGAAAATTAGAGTAGCACAAATAAGTTTTGTGTTTATTTGTGTTGATATCTATCAATTTGACTTTAGCCTAATTATGTATATCAATTAGGATCGCTGAGTTTCAGCTGCCTGCCTGGCTCTGGCTGCCCTGCTTTAATTAGTTTCATGCCCACATATAAATTTTGTTTGCCTCTGACTATTCTTGAAAGCGAAGCATTCGTGAAAGCGAATTAATTAGCACTGAATGGGACCCAATGCGCAATCTAGTGCAAAACGTTTAAAACAAAGTCAACAACCAATAGTAGCAAACACACAGACACAGACACACACGCACACAGACACGCACACGCACACGCACACGCACACGCACAGTAAATAAGAGTTTGCTGGAAATTGCAAACAAGAGCAACTAATGATGAACGGGGTAAGGGGACATTGAGCAGTGCGGGGTGTATGAATATTAAGATTGGGAATACAGTTGGAATGTGTTGCCAGGAGAAGTGGAGAGAAGTGAAGAATGGGAACAGCCCCTTCCCACCCCCACCGCCCCTCAAGTGTGGCCAATCAATAAACTCGTTCAATTGCTGTTAGCAAACGCAATACATTCAATATTTGCCCCACTATCCTTCACCCTCTTCTTTTATAGCCCCGTTCGCAATGCTTGCAACGCTTTGCTGCTGGTATTTTGCATGCCACGATTTTCTGCTGTTGTCTGCTTTGTTTTGCCCACAACAGTTGTTGTTGCTTTTTCGCCCGATTCGCGTTTTGCGATTCGCATTGAAAATGGGGCAACAGTGGCAACAACATCTACGGCTAATTGATTTTATGAAAATGAAATGGCGAAAATGCGCTCTATTTGGCAATAACAAAGGGCGTGGCGGGGAGAGCAAGGCTGGATGCAGGAGGGGGCGGGCGGTGAAGTGGGTGTGGCAGACAGTTACGTGAGAAGTGGGATGTGGGATGTGAGAAGTGAGACGTGAAAAGCCAGAAACGGTAGGCAATGAATGAGAACAGTTGGCAGCTTGTTAACGTAACGACACCAAGCAGAGGGGGCGGGAGGGGGTGAGTGTGCCTCTGTGTAGGTGGGGGGCGTGGGGTTGCTGGTTGTGGGGAAGCTGAATTCGCTTTGTTTCAATCAATTTAGCGCCAATAATTAATTCAATTGATTTCAATTCATTCTCCGTGAAAACCACAAGCCGCCAACCATCAGCCATCAGGCATGCCACAGTCACAGCCATAGCCGCAGCCACGCCCACTCCGCTTGCCTTGCGACATTTAAAATGTTGTGGCTCGTCGTCATCGGCATCGTCATCGTCATCCTCATCCTCATCCTCATCGTCGTCTGCGCTGATGTCTAGCGCCATTTGGATTTCAAACGCCATTAATTCAGTTTAAAATTTATGGCCTACAAATTGCCGACGCTGCTCATTTTGGGGCACCAGCGATCTCTGCGTTTTCCGATTAATTTGTAACCATTTTTCATGGCCCTCAGAAACTTATATTCATTACGTATATTATGCACACATATTCACCTATGCATGTGTGTGCCCTGTGTGTGTGTGTGTGTGTGTTAGGTCTGCGGTACGTCAGCAACAGCTGCTGCTTTAAATATATACAAAATTATAATATTAATATGATAATTAAAACATAATGAGAGAGAAAGAGTGTGAGGGAGAGTGAGAGAGTGGGAGACAGTGAGAGACTGGCAGAGATCAATAAATATATCATCTGAATTCATTCAGTTGATAAGCTTGTTTGTTAATCAAAGACGAAATTAAATTAGATTTTGAATTACTCCACTTTTTTCAACATTCGATGCCATTTTTCAAATCTAAAACATATTTGATCAATGCAAATATTATAATTATAATCACTTCTATTGTGGCACTGGAACCTTACTTAATTTAAGTTACTTTCTTGGAATAAGTATTTAAGTAATATATTTTGAATTTTCATTAAGTTTTATTTGGTTTTTTTTAAATTTTCCATTCCATGATTTTTTTTTGGTTTTTGTAAAGTGTAAAAATGTATGGCAAATAATTTATGCAAATTGAAGTTTATTTTAGCCATTTATTGTGTGCAGTAATCCAAAATCAGGGCAATAAGTAATATTAAATGTCATAGTTTGGTGTAGTGTGATTTATTTGCATGTGGAACGTGTGGAACGTGGCTGTTTGTGAAGAGTTCATATAAGTAGGCCTCAATTCTATGCCATATCTTTCGTTTCCTATTTAACCACACTTCACTTAACGCTCCGGCTGGGAAAGAGAGAGGACAAGTGCCGACGCTAGGGGGCGCCACTTTTAAACAATTTCACACTGTAAAATCATAAATTACGCCATTTAAGTGGGTCAAATGGAGGAATTTGTGCGGAAGGCGCTTCAACAACGGCCTAAAAGGGTGAGCAAGATGGCACAAGGCACAGGGCACAAGGCACTAGGCACAAGGCACTAGGCACATGGCATAAGGATGGCTCTAAGGATGGGCAAATGGATGGAATGAGCGAGAATGGTTCACCATTCTATACTAGACTACACTATATGTGCTTGTATGTGTATGTGTGTGTGTGTGTGTGGTGTGAGTAGGCGTTTGTTGCTGTTGTTGTTGTTGTTGTTGTCGATGCGGCTGCTTTCCATGTTACTGGGTCACTGCAGGCACACAAATTGCGGTGAACGTCGACGCCGCATGATGACTACCAACACACAGCGGATGATGAGGGGATGAGTTCGGTGATCGGATGGTCGTACGGCTTGGGATTGGGATTGGGGCTGGGATTGGGGTTGGGGTTGGGGTTGGGGCAACAACTTGGCCTGGACTCGGTCTACATAGCGGAAATATGTACAGTCTCAATATAAATGAGCAATGTGAACTCGACTCGTTGTAAAGTCAAATAAGCTGCAATAAAATAAGCCAAACGGAACGACAACAAAAACAAACAAAAACAGAAACGAAAACGAAAAACGAAACGAAACGAAACGAAACGTTGTCGTCATCAATTGTTGCAGTTGTTGCCGTTGTTGCCGTTGTTGCCGTTGTTGCAGTCACATTTGCAGCAAATACGCAAACAAAGCTCGCAGCAATTACTGCCAAGCAAGGGGGCAATGGTGGCAAGGGTGGCAAAGAGGGGGAAAGGAGTCGGTTGGGTGCATTGCTATACCCTCAAAATCGACGACCTTGTCAGCAGTTTTTTTTTTGTTCTATGCTTTTTTCTTTTTTCTTCTTCCTTTTTCGTTTTTCGTTTTTTTTTTTCACGTTGACAATTTTGTAAAGTGCAACAACATGCTGCAGTTGTCGGGCAGTGGCAGCAACAACAACAACTTCAATATTCGTTATAGCTAATCAATAATACACTTAGCGATATATTTGCCATTGTTGTTGCTGCTGCTCCTCATGTTGTTGTCGTTGTAGTTGTTGCAGTTGTTGTTGTTAGCTTTCCAGCTGGGTGCCGCTGCTGGAATTTGATTAGCCTGGTCGAGTGGGGAGTCACTCGCTTCACGTGGCAACTCCACTATCGCACGCCACGTGTGTCACGTGTCACAGAGAAAAACGAGGCAGGCTGCATTCTCACATGTGTGCACAGCACACATCTATTTTTGTACATGTTGCTGTTGTTTAACGCCCTTGGAACAATATATCGCATGACCACCAAAGTCAGTTAGTTGCCAGCTAAAGTTGACACCTGGTAAAGTAATATTGTATCACGTAACCCAGTCCAATCCATTATCTACCTATCTATCTATCTCTTGCATCAGATCTCGATTACCAACAGTTGCAGATTAAATTATGCATAAATTGTTGACTTCTAGTTGCACTGAAAAACTGGCAACATATCATGCCCCAGCAGTCATCCTGTAATATTTACAAATATAATATATATATGTATATATATATCAGATATGTGTTTCTGTTCTCTGGTTACATTGGCATTTTATTTTGGATTTGGACTTGAATTGAAATTTGGATTTGGGCTGTGCACTTCGCACTGACATTTGGCTAGTTATTTGCTCTCATAATTGCCATTCAAATGTTTGTCTATTGCCAATTGTTTTGTTGTCTCACAGCAACAACAACAATGGCAATCATTCACTTCGAGTGTAATTTTTGAATATTCCACACACACACACAGACACACACACACACACACAATTACACACACATACATCGCACTCGACGAACGAGTTCCATTCAATCCTTGGTTTGAGTTGACTTTCTCTTTCCCTTTCGCGTTGTTTCTCTTCCCGTCTGCGCTCGCGAATGCCTCATCATCTATGCCACAACCACAGTCAGTCAGTCAGTCAGTCTGTCCGTCAGTTAGTCAGTCAGTCAGTCACGCTCCCCCCTTTTAACTGCCCTTCCCTTTGGTTGTGCCCCTACCAATGTGCCCCTGCCCCAGCCGGGCACATTACAAGCCATCGCTCACTATGTTCCTTCCGCTCTGCTTTGAGCTGGCATTCACTTTTACTATTGTTATTATTATCGCAGTTGTAGTCCTCATTGTTATTGTTGTTGTTGCTGGTGTTGCTGTTGTTGTTGCTGTGGGTGCTGCTGTTTTTATTCGACGTTGAACAAGGATCTAGGTCGCTTTTTGAATATATTGTTTGTATCTAAGATTAGTGCGCCAGATATCAGTTTTATATAGCCATACACAATACAATATCATTTGCATATCAGTGAGTCAGTGAGTCAATGAGTCAATGAGTCAATGAGTCAGTGAGTCAGTCAGCCAGTGAGTCAGTGAGTCAGTGAGTCAGTGAGTCAGTGAGTCAGTGAGTAAGTTAGTCAGCCAGAGACAGTGATACCATCGCAAGAGGAGCGAAAGAGTAAGTTCCTTCCCAGTTTGTTGGCTGTTTGTAGTTTTTGCCAAAAACACACGCTGCACACTGAAATTTGGCATAAATTTTTTTTGGAATTTGCCATTTTTGCTCCATATATTCATTGTCCTCATTTTGGCAGCAGTTTCTGTTACAGTGCCATCGAGCAGTTAACTGAATTCTATTTTCATGAATACAATCGTTAAACAATTTATTACCCATTCGATTTGAATCTTCAAGTAACAAAACAATACAGAACCCATAAAATATATTGTATACTTCAAATTTATATATATATATATATATATGTATATATGTACATCTGGAGATGAGGGACTTAGAGATAAGCTCATTAGCAGAAAAGTATTTTTGTCATTTTGATGAAGCCAAGCATTCAGATTATGGAATTGAAATATATCCCAAAGCTGAGTGAATCAAGGATTACCCATTAAACATTCAGATCATTTAGCTGTGCAGTGTGAAACACAATTACTTCTCCCTCTCAAGGAGCTTAGTGAACAAACAAACAAGAAGAAGAACATTACGCACATTAACTGAATTTAAGTGGCTCACTTGAGCTGGCTCATATAAACAATTGTCAGTGCATTAACATTAAGTAAGTAGCGAGTGTCGCTGGCTCCACAACAACTGACTCGAACAACAATAACGAAATAAAAAAAAAAAACACACACACACACACACACACAACCAATATATGTGTGTGATATATACGGAAATATGTGTAGACAGTTGTATTTTGGGCTGGGCAAACTGCTCTTCTCACTCCAATAACAATTGCCTGCAATTCTCTTTGTTGAGCAGCAACAAAAGCAGGAAAAGCAGGAAAAGCAAGAAAAGCAACAAAGAGCAACAAACACAACAAGAACAACTATAAAATCAAATTACAAACTAATATTACTCACAGTGCGTTTACTTTTCCGTATCGTTAGTTTTCACTGTCAATTGGCAAACGCAAAGGCGAAATGGGAATGGACCAAACATCAAATTCTATGCCAAAAGATGCTAAGCGGAAGTGGGGAGAGCACCGAGCAGCGGTGGGGGAGGGGGGTAGACAACTTGGCAAACTGCAGTCATGGCAAAAGTGTCGTCAATATAACAAGACAAAAGCCAGAGGCAATGGCAATGGCAAAGGCAAAGGCAAAGGCAATAGAAAAAGAAAAAAGTGAAAGAAAAAACTGAAAGCTGGCCAAAAGCAACAAATACAAAAGAGAAGCGAATGCGAAATACAACATCGTCATCGATTTAAGCCAAACGATTGAATTATGGTAAAGGGAAGCGTAGGTTGGAGGATATATGTAATATGGAATAGTGATTGAGCAGCTTCTTCTACACACACACACACACACACACACACACACACAGAGAGTGCTTGACAATATATTCATATATGTTAATGCGAAAACAACATTTGCACTAACTTATAATTTAATTAACCAGATTGTTCTATAAGTTGAGCAACCACACAACTGATTTAATTCCTGATTTCATTGCTAGATGTTGTGCAATTGGGAAATTGGCAGTTTGAATTGCAACTGAGCAGTACTTAAATCGGAGTCCTTAAGGGAATCTCTACAGTCTTCTGGTGGCACTACTCTTGTCCAGCAGATCACTGGCCAGCTTATTGGCACCAGACTCCAAGCTCTTCATGTATTTTTCTATTAGTGCAGAACAGATGTGCTTTGGATAGTGTCCTTATTCGTTTTTAAGTTCTTACACCCAATCCAATTATGAATATATTTTTGAAGATTTCTTTAACTTGTAGCTATAACCTTAAGGCCCTAAAATAACTTAATATAAATAAGCTTTAGCAATAATTTAAAAGTAATAGGCTATGAATGAGATTAAGATTATACTGAACAACAACAGTTTTTTAGACACCCCAAAAGTGCTTTCAAATTCGGTTCGTTATCGTTTCAGCACTGTGTGTGTGTGAGTGTGTGTGTGTGTGTGTGTGTGTGTGTGCTACATACGTATACATAATTTATACACACTACATGCTTGGCAGCACATGCTGTTATATACTTGGGCTTCATAATGAAATTGGTTGCAGGAGGCATCAAAAATCATGTATACGCCAGCGTGGCTTATCTGTTGTTATTGTCAGTCTGTTGTTGTTGTGAGGCCATAATCGCTAGCGCCATAAAAAACGCATTGTTTATGCGACGTAATTGGACACCACCACGTGGAAAGCACCGCCAACCAACGAAAGAAGCACCACCACCACCACCAAACAACAATGTTGACGTCGCGTCGCTTGGTCATCATCGGCCCTTGCTGGCCCATTTCCAATGCCATTAAAACCGACCATTGAGCGATGGCATACAAAGGGCCCAAGGAACCAAATCACCCCCCCCCCCCCTCCTACTGCGACAAAAAATATCCGAACCGATCACAACTTTCTACACCCATCCCCATCTCCAGCCACATCCCCCACCAGGCAACTGACTGACTCAAAGCATTTGTTGTGCGCTAATCCGTCGCGTATTTTATGCTGCTGACTTGGCGAGCGTCCCAAACAATTTCAGCACATAAACACACACACACACACACATAAATACAACAGTCCCGAGGGCTACTGACCCAGCTTACTATGACTTCCAAAAAGTTGTCTTTTATTTTTTTTTTTGGGAACAGTGACGGCAACGCAAACTTGGCTCATATAACATGCTTCTGCTCGCACATCAGCTTATGTAAATAGCTTATCAAAACATGAGTAAAGCACACAAAAAATTATATCTCTCTGTGTGTGAAAATGTGTGTGTATTCGTGTGTGTGTGTGTGTGTGTGTCTATGTGTAGGTATGTGCATATGTCCTCAATGTGTGTGTGACGAAACTTGGCAAACAAGTTTGAAAATTTGCAAAATGCTGAAGCGCTTTGCGCTTTAGTTTATGGATGCAATATCATTTTTTGCCAAATATTTTCTGTCAGCAAACTTTACTGGCCGCACACACACACACACACACACACACACACACACACACACACACACACACATTGACACACACGTGCAAAGTCGGTGGAAAATTTTAAATTAAAAATGTGAAAAGTTTTGGTTCGTGTATTTTTGCTCAAACACTGCGCATAATTTGCGCAAATCTTTGACAAATATTTTCACATGCTAATTTCACGTAAGCCGCCTCCTAAAACCACAGAGCCCCAAATACCACAGGTACACAAGGCTTGAGCCGACCACTTCCTAAGCCCACTTAGCCGCCCTAACACCGCTGCTCGTGACCGCATCACCACCCACACCCCCCCACCCACCTACCCACCACTTTTGCAACTTAGGTCTTAGCCTCGTTTTGTGGAGATTTTAGCAAATGAAGCAAAGGATTTATTGTTGTCTAATCAAATTCCGCAGCATGAAACAAAGCAAGCAAATTGTCAACATGCCTCTAAAACTCGCCATGCCACATGCCACATGCCACATGCCACCTGCTTCGATCACTGTGCATTTTAGAGGGCGTGGCCGCTGGGCGCCAAGCATAAACTATGCTCGAATTAAGGTAAAGCATTCCACGCGATGCGCGAATTCAAAGATGAAAACTGATTTCCAAAACAAACAAGTGGCAAAACTGGGCCAAAAGCATTTCTAAGGCTTGCCAACCGTCACCCGCCACCCGCCACCCCGCCTAATCTCTGCATCTGTCCTGCCACTTTGCGACTTTGCGCCTAACAGCCTGGCACGTAGTTAAGTAAAACTAAAAAAACAACAAAAAAAAAAAGAGTAAATGAAAGTTTTCGTTTACCATTTTTCTTGCACTGAGAAGCCATTATTTCTACACTTAACCCCGCCTTCTTCGTCTTTTGCTTAGCCCGCACAGGCCGCACAGTCCGCTGTCTGGTAAGTGCAACATCAACCCGAAACTCTTTCAATTCCATGCCTCGACACATTCCACACTGCCACACACGCTGCATTACATTGGCCACGTGGTGCAGCAGCACATGGGCACAATTTAAATGCGCTCCGCACTCAAAGTTGCCATTTCCATGAATTTCGGGCATGTCTTGCATAAACTTTTGCCCTGCGCCCAAAGAAAACTCAAGTGCAAGGAATGAGTTGCAGATGATGGGTGAAGGGTGAACGGTGAAGGGTGAAGGGCGCTGCTGCTGAAATGAGTCTAACAAATAAAGAGCTTTTCCGTTTGCACACTGACGCTGTGCGTCAACAATTTTGGCATAATCTGCATATGAACCCATGCTTGCCATACTCTATTCTAGTCTTGTCAAATGTGGGGAGGGGGGTTTGGGGTTTAGCCAGATGTTTGAACAAATTGAAAAGAATAACGCGAAATTAACATTGCAGGCCTGTGTGCTAAGTAAGTTGAGCTGAAGCTGAAGCTGAACCTGCATCTGAATCTGGAGTTGAATCTGAATCTGAATGTGAATCTGGAGTTGATGCTGGCAACTGCTTCAATTTGTTGAGTTTACTTTAAAATGCAAGTTAATTACATTATATTATTATTTTTGTTTTTTTGTGTTACTTTACATTTTTGACTTGGGGCAAAGTTTATTGCGATTATGGAAAGTTTTTCGGTGGAATTTCATTTCGTTGCGCCCATTGAAAAAATGCAATTGCAACTATTTAAATTGTTTTTTTTTTTTTGTTGAACAGTTATTCGAGCGCTTCGTACAAAATTCTTTAGACGTAAGCCTTATTTACTTGAAAACATGTGTGCGTTAAAAAAGTAGGCAGAAGAGGTGTGGTGTGTAGTGGGGGGGTGGGAAGAGGTTGTTAGCCTGATTAGCATGGCGAGGGAGCCGCTGGGAACCTTTAAGAGATTATTTGAAATGCTGTGTGTATTTTCATTTAATGCCCTGCAAATAAATTTCACTGGATCGCATAAAAGCCATTGCGTTGCAAAAGTCCCCCAACTCACACACATATATAAATATGTGTGTGTGTGTAGATAGTATGTTACATGTCGAATCGATGCATACACACACCATATGTGTAGAAGTATGTGTGTGTGTGTGCCTGCAAGAGGAATCAAATTAAATGAATTATTTAATGAAAGAACATGTGAGATTACGATATTATGTGAGTTACGCGCAAGAATGTTTTATGAATGTTTATGGTCGCGTAAAATCTATTACGTCACGCCATGCAACATGAACGTGGCTCGGACTGGGACTCGGACTTGGCCAACAGACCAGAGTGACCAGAGTTCAAAGTCCATACTCCATACTCCATAGTCCAGAGTCCAGTGTCCAGATGCCAGTGTCCAGCGCCACAGAGGTCGTAAGGCTGGACCCAGGACCGCAATTCGTAAATGATTTAAAGCCCCAACATATGAATTGAATAGCCATGCACAGTGGATTATATTCGCTTTTTAATCAGGCTTGCAACCGCTATACACTCAGCGCAAAACATTATGCAGTTATTATGCTGAAAACCAAAAATTCAATTCCCTATTCAAGTGTAGACACTAAAGTTCTTCAATCAAGTTTGATTTAATGTGGGAATCTTATGGAATTCAGTAAGGGTTCTATTTGAGTTCATGAGACCAATTTTCGTTGAGTGTACATAAATAGCAAGAGGTAACTGAGATTCAGTAAGCGTATCTGAAAGTCAATGAAGAGCTTCAACTTTAATTCGGTTAGCTGAACCAAAGCCTATGGAGAGCCAGTCTCTGTGTCTCTGCCTGTGTCTGTGTCTGTGTGTGTATGTGCCAGTGTGTGTGTATGTTTATATATATATATATGAAGTAAGGAATCGCATCACATAAGGCTGACTTTCATGAGCCGCCTGCCATGCATATAAATGATAAAAATACATGCTAATGTGGATTCTCCGTCTTCGTCCCCCCCACATCCACATCCACATCCACATCCACAACGACATCCACCTCGATATCCACCTCGAAATCCATATCTCATCATCATCAACAGCTGCTCCGTTCTCTTGTGGCTTAGCCTGTGTCTGATTGTGTGTGTTTTATGAGCTCGCTGCGAGCTAAACCGAAGCTAATGGCATGCTTAAGATTCAATTATTGGTAATAGAGTTGGCCTCAAATCAAATGATGCCTCTGCCTCTAGCTAATTAAAGCCCACTGATTTGCGAATCGAGAGCAAAGAAGGAAATGAAATTCACAGCATACTTTTAAGGGCAATTTTAAGTAGCAGCCACATTTCGAGACTTTCGAACAGATGCCGAGTGTAATTGAAAATCAAATAAACTGATACAGTGCTGCTTTAAATTGTACCTGTTCGACAAGTTTTAATTCTCAATTTCGCTACTTTACTTTTTAGTAATTACATTTATTTTTAAGAGTTATAAATTAACTTTCAATTTGAGTGTTTGTGTTAATAATTCTCACAAATTGGCGCTGGAGGAAATGAAAAAAATCGTAGCATACTTTTGAGCGATGCTAATGAAGATGAATTGAGACTTTTGTTTGCTGTTCGCTGGCACTTGAGAATGGCTTTCGTGCTGAAGAGTTGAGTTTGCCTTTCGTCTGTTTGCTCACCTGAGCACAATTATGCGAAACTATGGCTTGTTAGTGGAGCAATGTCACTGTCGTGCTGCTGCCGTCAATAATCACTTGAAATATACAAATTGGATTATGACGGCATCTCGTGTTGCCATCACCCATCACCCATCACCCATCATGCATCATGCATCATGCATCAACCATCAACCATCACTCTTCCCTCCATGTGCAGTCAAGGTTGCCCTTGTGGAGGGCTAATTAAAAAGTCTGCGCCAGGCGGCAGGCAAAAAGCTCGTTGTCGATAACTGTGATCAGCAGATGTGGAGGGGGCATATGTATGTGTAAAGGGTATATCCACTTACGTTGTGCATATTTCCAGTAGTCAGCAGTTTCTTTTTTTTTTTTTTCCTTCTCTTTTCTTAAGGTGGAATGGATGGCATAGCTGAAGAGCCTGTCGATGCCTTGGGGGTGCATCAATCAAACGAAATCAATCAAGGCAACATAGAAAGAAAGAATGAAAAACTGTCCAAGGTGAACAGTGAACACTGAACAGGATGTATACATATGTATATATTTTGCTAGTGCTGCTGCTGCTGCTGTTGCTGCTGTTTGGGTTGAGTCTGAGGGGATTCTGTTGCTGCTGTTGTTGCTGAGAGAGGTGGCGTCAGCAGAAAAAATCTTTTGATATCGCTGCATAAATGCAAAGCAAGTATTCAAGCATTATGTTTGATGCGGGCGCGTGTTTATCTATGGACCGAGCTTAGCCTTTCGTTCTGCTAATCAGCCCAAGATCCTTGAAGCGGGGTGGTGCTTACCCCCTTGCGACATCTTGTCATGTTGCCATCGCATCGTGCCATTGTGTTATTGTTTATTTAGCCCTGGGCTCACTCACAGCTGCCACTTTGACTAATTAGAGAGCCAGCTGAAAATGATCAATTTGCATTTCACTGGCGCCAATTATCAGCCCGCAGCAGCGACAGGCAACAGCAGCAACGCCAACAACACCAGCAACAACAACAACAACAACAACAACAACAACAACAACAACAGTAGCAACAATCACAAGAATGGCCAAAACACGTGCTCTTCATTTGACCTAAACAAACCGAGCGAAACTCGAAATTCAAACCGGAGAAAACAAAAGACCAAGCGAAAGGGTCGCAAAAATGCGAACCCAAACAAATCGTAAACTGGCACCCGCCCCCTTCCACCTTCCCCCCCCCACCGCCCCTCTAAAAAGACAATCTCCAGCGATGAAGGGGCCTGGTCAGGTGAGCTTCCTGCCGTTTTATCTCTCTTTCTCATTGTGTCACTCTTTCTTTGTCGCTCCCTCTATGAAAAGACTTGAAGAAATTGAATTTTCAATTTATAGCCACAAATTATGTGCGAGAGCCTTTTGCGAGCGCCTGTTAACTGCGTATGTAAGCGAAAAATTTTATCACTTGACAAAAAACATAAATTTCTCGTTACACAGCAAGCTGAAACACCCCTATCGCCCCACACCCCCATACACCCATACACCCATACCCCCACACCCCATCCAACCCCTGCCACACACACATACAACCCCAATCAAGTTGACTTTTGAGCTCTCGCTCTAGCACTAGGTCCCTGTCCCTGTCTCTGTCCCTGTCTCCGTCCCTCTCTCCGTCCCTGTCCCTGTCCATGTCCATGTCCATGTGCCTGTCTCTCTGTCTATGCTGAGCATATGGAAAGCACTGAGTTTTATGGCCGGTTGGGCACTACTTCATATTCAACTCCCGTAAGGCTAATAAAGCATAATTTAATGAAGCATGTAGCAGTCACTCGGGCAAGGACTTCCGCTTTGTGTAAACAATAGTTTATAATTCACACACACACACGCATACACACACATGTGCACACACGCACACACACACACATGTGCACACACAGCCATACACATTCTCACGCAAACATGGCCAAGGGCAATAAATGAAGGCTGGCGAAACGGGTTAATACGCAATCCTGAAATCAGCCGAGTCATGTGGACGAAGGTAGATTGGATGGCCAGAAGCACAAGGCTAATTGCTTCTCCGCCCTTTGCTCAAAAGTGTCGCCATGCGTCTATATCGCTCTCGCTCTCTCTCTCTCTCTCTCGCTCGCTCTATCTCTATCTCTCTCCGTGTGTGTGTGTTTGTCTGCCGCTCGAACCGAAAGGTCCTCGCCGGGGTAAAAGGGGAAATGGTTCAATTGTGAACAATCCTTAACAGTAAAAGCGCGATGCTTATTGCAAGCCATGAAATATGATATGAATTTAAATGTAACCGTTTCGTTTTTATACAAATGCATGCCATATTCCATATTGACCATATTTTAACCACTTTGCCCACTTCACTTTGGGTACACCTGGTCTAAGCCACGATAACACACCACACGAGATGCTCCATCTGCCTGAGGTCTTCAAAAGGCCAACCCCATAGAAAAGAAAAAGCACCAAAAAAACAAAAAAAAACATATTTAAAAATATATATATATATTTTTATATATATATGTATAAATATAATAAAACAGGCCACAAAACGAGTAGCGTCACAATATGGTCTCATTCCCCCTTCTTGGCATAAACCACCTCGTCCCTCCCTCCTTCTCTCTCTCTCTCTCTCTCTCTCTCTCTCGCTCGCTTCCTCTGCTACTGTCAGTCACTTCGTCGCTGGGCCAACTGGCCTTAAAAATACGAAAAAAAAAAAAAAACAAGAAAATTTTTTATCGCCAACACCGGCCACATTTTTATGAGCGGCTAACCCTTTCGCCAGGTTGCTCGACTGGCCGGCTGGACGGGGTCGAGGACCCAGCTGAAGCTGAGGCGAAAACCGAGAACAGAAAACGGCAAAATATGCTTTTTGAAACTGCCACTACATTGCCATACCAATTTATACCCACCTCCCTACACACACACACACACACACACACACACACAAACACACAGGTTTATTGCACTTTTCTTTGAGTTCGGTGTGGAGCGGTGCGGTCCAATAAAATGTCACGTGGTGCGGCTGGGTTCAGACTCATTTCAGTCTGCTCTGGTTTGGTCTGGACCTTTGCCGTAGTCCGGCTGGCCACCATTGACTTTCCGGGCTCATTGTGTTGATTTTGCATGACTTTCAGTTGATTCTTTTGCTTCGTTTTTTTTTTTAATGCCTAATACCCTTTAAAATGAAGTCTTAGGAAAAGTGGTATAAATCAAGCTTGGCACACAGCCACAAGTAGCCATATTTGTTAACTAAAATGTCAATACTATAAATTGATTATATGTTTTATCTTCTTACATCTATCAATATGAATTGCGAGTGTGTTTACCTGTCGAGGGTATAATTTAAGTCGCCAACTGTCAACTGAAGCATCCATAATTATAATTTATTTTTTATTGCTTTTTTATTTATTTATTGCACTTCTCTTTTTAATGTAACTTGTCGCTTTGCGTTTGTGTTGGCGTTTCTACTGAATCGCTGGAGCGCTGACATGGCTCACAGATTACCTGCAAAGTGCAAAAAACAAAACTGGGTGAAATTCAAGTTGGTCGCATTAATGGCAACACTTGCATATTAACTTGATGTTTTATCCTTAACTCGTTTGGGTCCCTCTACTTAGCAGCTGCAACCATAAAGTTGGCAAGGTTTTTCATTCAACTGGCATTTTCTGCTCCAGCTTTTAGTATCTGGATATCTAGTTTCGGGGTTATTCCTATTTAAAATTAATTGGATGCTTAAAGTCAAAGACAAATTAATTGAGTTTTGATTGACAAAATAATTGGAAGTTACAATTTATGTACAATTTAATTCTCAACTGGTCTGGCGTTCTATTGCCTCTCATCACTTAGCACATAATCTTGTCTCTACCATATCAGGTATATATATATATTGATTTACACACAATGATTGACAAGATCTTCTTAAATATCATTTGACATTTGATGCGTACATTTGAAGGCTCGCAGCTCTGACTTCAAAATGTCGACTTAAATGGGTATTTGAGATTGATGTTGGGTTTGCGATTGGGATTAGTGGATGAGGGGATGAGGGGATGCGGGGATGCGACCATTTGTGGTATTTGCGACATTTGCGGCATTTGGCATGGCTACAGCGTTTTATGTATAATCGATGCTGAAAGTCGAGACAATGATGCTCCACCAGTGCCAACGTGTCTACCAACTCATATTGCTTTGGTCAGGCAAAGGAAACAGATGGATGGGCAAAGGCGTGCAGGGGCGCGGTGGGAGTAGATGGGCGACAACAACAAAAATCTAACGACAGCTTAATCCTTTTAAAACTGAGAGCACATAAAAGCAGCAACAGCAGCAGCAGCAACAGCAGCAGCAACAGTAGACACAGAGCACAACAACAGCCAGTAGCAAAAGACAAGAAACGAAGAAGGAAAAAAAGCAAAAAAAAAAAAATGAAATCGACAACTGAGGCATGAGAACAATAAGGTGCTTGTGGATGAGGCCGGGATCAGGATGAGCACTGAGGCAAGAGTTGAAGCGCCAGCGTGACACAATAAAGACAGCACACAAGAACATCCGCACAACAACAGCAACAACAACAACAACATCAACAACATCAGCAACAACAGCAACAATCGCATTGCACAGAGGCAAAGTGTAATAACTATAAAAATAAACCGCTGCCAAAACGCAGACACAGTACACAATGACAAGCGGATGGAAACGATTGATGGTTGGGTAGGGAGGCGTAGGGAGGTGTAGGGTGTTGTCGGAGGGGAATGTGGGGGAGATGTGGGGTGGATGTATAGGGAGGCTCACTGAAGCATTGTGCAAAGACAGAGCATCAAAAACCATTTTGTTATTACAAATCTTGAAATACCCTCAAACAAATAAACGCAGACAGCCAAGTTTCTATACCCTGTACACCACAAAAAAAAAAACGGTTAAGAGTCCATAAGACCAACTGGGAGAGTATGTAAAAGTTGTGGTGATTTGATCAATTGATCAAATTTCGACAAGGATTACGGGTTAAGAAACTCTTCTCAGTGCAGTCTTAGTCGAGTTGAAATGATGAAAGTCTTCGTTGAGTGTTAAACTGGTATTTCTAGCAAAATCATGTCGATATTTATTGGATTGAGGGGTAAATGTTAGTCACGACTCGCTTTAGTTTACTTTTGTTCATCGCCTTTTGCAATTTGCTGCAAATTTTGTAAGCAGAAATTTGAAGTGAATGTCAAAGTTGATTCAGCAGCTTGATGCAAATCAAAGGAGGCCGAAGAACTTGAGTATGTCCCGGACTTAAATGGTTAATTGGCCCTCTGGGAGACAATCAACTAATATTGGTATAATTTAAATTGAATAATTTAGCCTTGTGATCAAATTAAATAGACGACTGCCTCCCTTACACACACTTGTGGCGACACTGGCAAACTTTACCATCGCACACAGACTTTGCGACACGTCAAGTGGCAGAAACTGACTAAGTGACCTAAGTGACTTGCTAACGTGGCTAATTCTTGTCTTTTCGGCCATAAAACGTAGACGACAAATTTGTAGCTCGATGGGTGCACATAATCGGTTTCATTTAGGCAAACGAAACGTTTTATGGCTTTAAGCTGTTTTGCCAAAATTTCACCTAAATTGATTATTATACAGCTGACAATATAAAGCAGCAGGACGCAGTAGGACAATGCCACAACCCAGCACAGCACAATATCTCTCTCTCTCTCTCTCTATATATATATATATATAAATAAATATATATGTGTGTGTGTGTGTGTGATGGAAAAGTTTGTTAGTTTCAACACGTACACAAATCCCTTGGCAAAGCCTTTTAATGACAGCCAAAAACTAACAAACCACATTAGCTGGAGAGCAGGGAGCAAGAGCTGGGAGGAGAGGGGAGAGGGGGGGGGGGGGCACAACAAGTGCGAGGAGCTGGAAGAGCGGATCAAGCTTTAACTAAAGCTGCCACGCCGTTGTTGAGATTTACCAGGCAAACCAGGCAGCAGCAACAACAAGCGTCAAAGCACACATAACACACATCCTTTCGCACACACACACACACACACACACATAGGCAGAGACAAATCTAATAATAAATCCAAGACACTTAACGCCTTAGCCGCCAAGCATGACCCAGAAACCAGCCCGTGGCTAGGAAGGAGAGGAAAGTTTGTGGCAAGGAGTTGGTTGCCGCTGTGCATTTCCTCGGGGAAATGCAAATCGCCGAAAAACCCAACGAAGCGTCTGGACGCAGAATTGACTTGAAGGATGATTGCCAATGAAGAGAGACAGAGAGAGAGAGACAGAAAGAGAGAGAGAGAAAGAGGGTAGAGTTTGGTGCGGCAAACAAGAATTCGCAGCGTGGGTTTCACTAATGTGCCACAAATCCATAGCACCCATTTGGGAACTTTTTCCACTTTTCCGCTTTTCCGCTCTTCCGCCCAGCTAACAATCCGAATGAAGCGCAATCCAATTTGCTCAGCTCAATGATAAAAGCCAAAAGCGAAAAAGGACTAATCTATGAGTTGATATGTAAGTATGTTTGGGACATGTACACATATATATATATATATATATATGTATATACATATATATATATATATAGAATACTACCATACTAATTGCAGACCATCTGAAAGTTATAGCCTAACTCGACCGCACAGTGCCTCTTCAGAATGGTTTACTGCAGATTTAAAGAACTTATTATCGGCTTCTTCGATTGCTTCTATTACTAAACACAATGGCAAATGGTATTTGGTAAGGGTATTGCCAGAACGGTTTGTCTTCTGTCTTCTGTATTCTGTCTTCTGTATTCGTTTGTGCTGATGCTCTGATGTCTTCATTCTCGCTGTTCCATCGGCAGTTGGTAATTTAATTGAGCTTGCGGTCAAGCGTTGGAAATCATGGCAAAATTACTTGATTCTGATTTGATTTGCGTAGACAAGAATCTCAGCAAAGTCCAAACAACGAGATGCGGGCTGTGCTTTGGGGTAGCCTTTTGTTTCACTTGACACTCAAGTGGATTAGACCGGCAAACACTTTGGCCAAACTTCTGTGGTGCGACTGTGCGGTGGTATCAATTTGGATCCTTTTTGCCATGGGTGGCCACTGAAATGGATAAATGATTGAACGCCTCGTCGCACACTGCGATTGAGAGAGACAGAGGCAGACACAGAGACAGAGAGAGAGAGAGATAGAGTAGAAAGTTGAGGCTCTCAACAATGATTACCCAAAACTAATTTGAATTTTATTGATTCAATTCGGCGTGGCTGTGTCTTAACAGGCCATTCACTAGCTACTTCAAGCATTTCCTATTTCTTGAACATCCTTCCTCAGCAGCTCCCCTTCCCCCCACTACCATTCACCAACAACCTTCCCCGACTTTTATCTGCATCTGTCCTTGATGATGTGTTGATGATTTGCCTGAGCCTAATCTGCTTCGGCCACAGCCCCATCCCCAATGCCAGCTCCATTCCCATTCCCATTCCCATCCCCACATCGAAATGGATCTCTGTGCGAAAAGGATTGACAATGCTTTGATTTTGTGGCAGCAGAGTCCGGGCTTAGCTCCTAATACTGCAAATTGTATTTTAATATGTTAAACGCATATGCCCATTGAAATCGCATTATCAACGTTTTCTCAATTCGCCTCGGCTATCCTTCTGCATTTTTAACATATTGACAATTCCAATTCCCGGATGCTTATATTCTACACCAGTTCCCAGTCCCCCCTGCAAATCCCAACTGCCTCACATGCAATGACAGGCTTATCCTCAAAGTTGCTGAGTGAATGTTAAGGGCAACTCTGTGGAGGCAAATAGCAAATTAACCAGCTGCTAAAATGCCTTATCATTATGTACTTAACAGATATCTCTATGCACATCGATTGTGTGTACAACTCGAACTCAGCCAATACATATGCATATATATAAATAACATCTGTCCATCTCAGGCATCATCAATCACAAACATGTATTCACCTTGTAAACATCAGTTCAGATTCACCACAGCCAAAATATAAAAAACACTCTATTCTTAAATGTGAAAAATATTTATTCAGCAAAGCGAAGTTTTGACGGCATCGAATGTATTTTAGTCCTTGAATATAAACCTCTATAAATATATATATATATATATATATAGATATATATAAATTCTGTAAATAAATAAAATAATTAACATTTTATACGATTCCTCAAACTTCCGAAACTTTTCAGTTTTCAAATGAATGGATTCAGGCTCTATATACATATGTATATATATACAATTGAGACAGATTATAGTTAATATTATATTCAAAAATAACCAGTATATTGTTAAGTTGATGAGATTATTTACATATTATTTATTAATACTATATTAACTAAAATGCATATCATCAAGAAACAAGCTTAAGTTACAGCTCACAGTTTTCAAATGAGTGGGTGTTGATAGTCTGCCCTTAAGCACACACATGTGTGTTATGTGTGTGTGTGTGTGTGTGTGTGTGTGCTCGTGTGTGATTGCAGCGATAAAGATTAGGCAAATAGAACATGTGTGCTGCAAACAACCACCCAAACAATTAAGCACGAAAAATGAAATTTGATTATTTCAATATTTACAAGGAGCAGCTTTCTATCTATCTTCTCTCTCCCTCTCTCTCTGTATCTCTCTCTCTCTCTCTCTCTCTCTCTCTCTCTCTCCCCCTCTATCTCTATCTCAAATTGCACATCTGTCTCTTTCTACTGTTTGCTGTGAGTGTTTTAACGAAACACTCACAAAAGTTTCGCACTATAATTGTATGCGTGCGTGTGTGTGTGCGTGTGTGTGTGCGTGTGTGTGCGTGTGAACTTCAGTGTTTGTTTAGCTAATAAATTTTCGAGCTAAAGTAATCAAATAATTGCCGAATGTACGAAAAACACAAGAAGAGCATAAGAATATGGCTTGTTTTATTGCCATTTTATTTAGCAAAATTTACGACTAACCAAAAGTTTCGGTTGCCTTTTTTTTATATTGCTCCATGAGACCAACAACAACAGCAACAGCAACAGCAACAGCAACATAAACGTCAAGGGCAATAGCAATAACAATAATACCAACAGCAACAGCAATAACTTGATTTTGGAACATAATAAAGTCGTACTGGCCAAAAGAAGTAGAAGTAGTTGTAGTTGTTGTTGTAGTTGTTGTTCTTGTTGTTGTTGTTCTTGAATATTGATGACAATGTTCTCTAATGATGCCGCTTGACTTGACAAATCGCGACCGCCGAGTGGCAAAGTGAAATGAGGTCGAATGGACGAACAATTAGTTGTGAATGCATTCAATCTATTCACTTTTTCTTTCCTCTCTCTTTGGATTTATTTTTTGTGTTTTTTTTGTGTGTTTTTTTCGAGAATAAACTTTGCAAATGACCATTCTGACTCAATTAATCCCAGATAATAGCTGGCAGCACAGGAAGTGAAGTCACAGCTCAAAAGCATTGCATATCGCAATTAGAGACTCGTTCGCAATTTGATTTAAATAACTTTGCAATGCTCAATGGCCTTCTACATATAATATTAATTGGGTATTCTCTCTCTCTCTCTCTCTATCTCTTTCTCTGTCTCGCTTATGAAAAATGTAATCGAATCTTATTGGAACTTAAAGAGCTGATCTGTGAATCGAGTGATTAGCCAATATGTGCTGAATGCTTAAAGCCAACAGCTTTGCCAGCAATCGATAAGTTTCGCCCAAAATGTAAAATACTTATGTACACATATACATATATATATATATATATATATATGTTTTGTTACAATTACAGCGATGGCAAAAATGTTTGCCTGATTTTTCAACAACAGTGGTCGATGGGGCTGCTGGAAGTGGAGCTTGAAAAGCTTGACATAAATAAACGTCTATTTAAGCGAAACGCTGTTGAAATTGTGTCATGAACTCCGGAAAAGAAGACGCGTCAACACAATCGCAATACTTATATACATATAAGTATATATATATACATATATATATATATATAGACAAGCACTCACACACACACACACACACATGTATAAAGAAACAACAAAGAAAGCGAGTTAGGATGGTCGGCAACTGGGCTGGGTCGCTGAGTCAAAGGAGCGTGTCGTATCTACAATCAGTTCCAGTCTCCCAAGCGCCGGCATCTAAAATTGTTTTCAGCAAAAATTACAAATTCCACAACTAATGTAACACAAAAACCAACCGAAAAACCCACCCACCAGTGACCACCCAGCACCACCCAGCACCACCCAGCAGCAGGAACCGTTTTATTCCGTGCTTGGGATGTCCAGTGACGTTTATCGAAATACTGAATACCGCTGCTCCGCTATCCTTTGTGTCCTGGGTCGCATCTTGCTCCGCTTACCAAAATATATACAAAATTCCGCTACTGTCCACGTTGGCCATCTATATCCTCACTATCATACGCCACCACCCCTCCGAAGCCCTTCAGCTATGTGCTGTTATTGTGGGCGTGCACCACAAATGTTTTGAGCCACTCAAATGCAGCTCAGAGGCAAGTGGTTCGTCCATGATATCGTATATGTGTGTGTTCGTGTGTGTGTGTGTTCGTGTGCGTGTGTGTGTGTGTGTGTGTTTGGGTGGGTGTGATTACGTAGCACATAGCCAGCGGCTGGCACAGCCACAATGCACGAAATTTAATGCCAACGGCAAAAATAATGAAAGTATTTGCTTTGCTAAGCACAAAAATATGTCAAAGTAAATTTCACTTCATTTTTTTCTCCTTCGCTTCTCTTCCTTGGCTGCTGCTGCTTCTTCTACTCGTATCCTTTCACTCTACATGTCTCTCTGTGTCTCTGTGTGTGTGTGTGTGTGTTTGTCTGTGTGTGGCATGTCGTTTAGGTTGAGTAGCTTTGACTTCCAGATGCGTTGCATGCTGGCACGCAGCACGTGGTATGTAGCGTGTAGCGTGTAGCGTGTAGCATGTAGCATGTAGCATGTGGCATGTAGCATATTTGCCTTTGCACATAGTTAAAAAGTGTTTGCTTAACAAAAGACATAAATATGCCTAAAGCTCTTAAATAAAACCCATCAACTAAACTAAATAGCATTCCAAGCAAACATTTTAAAATTTATAATTAATTCTGTGCGTCAACTGCAATTAGTAACAGCAAATTGCATCAATTTGAGGCACTCACAGTGCTCTCATATTTGCATATGTATTCGAAAGCTGTATTTAGCAACTATTTTTGATAAATTCTCAATTTTGCTTCATAAGCGTTCAGCTTGCTGACAAATCTGGGGCTGACTTTAAACTGCCACAGCAAAGATATATCACAAGTTGAGCCCAACTCAACTCAAACTTCAGCTTGGGCATTATATATATGATATATCACGATTATTACATGCGAGCATGTTTTCTGAAATCTGTTAGTCTTTCTCTGTGTGTTTTCATTTTATCTTCTTTTTTTTTCTTCATTTTTCCTTTTTTCTTTTTGTTGTATTTTGTCGCTCTCAACCTTGTTGCTGTCCGATGAGTAAACATGGGAATCCATCAATCAATCGCACGTAAACGCACACAAAAGTGACAGTCTAAATGTAGATGGTAGGTGGAGTTGCCACTGTGGTTGGGGTTGTTGGGCGGAAGTGGCAAGCTGAACCCGAAGCAGAAAATCACAACTGGAAACGCACAATCAAATTCAATATGCACGATATGATTTGCAATATATAAGTTGAGAGTTGTTTATAATATTTATCGATCAAATCGATAGCGATTAATCACCGCCTATACAAATATATACACATATATATATATATATATATATATATAGATATTCTTTGCTAATCTGTTATCTGTATTCCACTTGTCTATTTGCAGTGCAACGGAAATATTTGGGGAATTGCTGGGAAATCGATAACGATATCGATAGTCGCGTAACGACGCCAAAGTGAACGCGTGTGCATATTTTTTTGTTGTGTTTTTTTTGTTTTTTGTTTGGTTTCTGGTTTGGTGACTGGAAAACGCACCCAACTGCAGAGAACAGTTAAACACACACAGACACGCGCGCTGCCGTGTGTAGGTGTGCGTGAGTGAGCTGGACGCAGCACGGCTAAAAATGGATTGGACTCGGTGGCAAGACGTTAAAGCCAGAGACAGAGCTGGCAACAGCAACCTTTGCGATTGCGAGCATCAGCACAGCCAGTGGCTACCCATTTGATTCGTCCAGCTTCATAGTAGGTTCAAATCAATCAAATCAGTAAATCCGCAAATCAGTAAATCAGTCAATCAATCGGTCAGTCAACCCGTCAACAAGTCAACAAGCCAACAAGTCAACCAGTCAACCAGTCAACCAGTCAGTCAACTAGTCAGTCTGTATCTGTATCAGTACCAAAAATCAGTATCAGTATCAGTATCAGTATCTCAATATCAGTATCAAGTCAGTGCACACGTCACCCACTCAATCAGTTAGTCAGTCAGTTGATCAGTTGATCAATTGATCAATTCGTTTTTTGGCATTCATAAACAACTAACTGTAAATAATATCAATCAGCAATCATAGCTTACCGATCCGAATAAAATACAACAACTTACATACACACACATAATCTATATGTAGTGCAGTGTTAATCGATCAATCGAATATCTGATAAAAAAAAAAATCGGAAAAAAAAACGAGAGAAATCAACATTAATTGCAACTGGATCGAGGTGTCTGCAGAGAGGAGTGCGGCGCATGCTGCAGGTTTGTTGGCCTAGTGGAAGCGCCAACAATTGCAGCTGCAACAGCAACTGCGACTGCAATAAACAGTGCAAAAACAACTGATAACAACAGAGAACCAACAGCAACCGCAGCAGCAACAGCAGCAGCAAGAATATATCTCGAACAAGAACCGCCTCACAACAGCCAATGCCCTCATTGCCATCATAATTAATCAAGAACGTCATCATCGTTTGTTTAGACTTGAGACAAGTGAGTTTAGAACAACAATCAAACTAGCATGCTCATATAATATAATACTAATTATAATACTAGTATATACATATCTATCTATCTATCTATCTATCTATCTATCTCTCAATACCAATATCAATATATGCAATCTGTAAATACTATCTTTGAGATGAGAGTCTTGTCTCTCTCGTTTCATGCTAGAGCATAGTGCTTGTTAAAGCTATCGATAGTGTCACTAATCGATAATCGAATATAAACAAGCGATTACATATCCATAGTTACACTCCGATGAATATGTTAATATGACAATGCTCAGGCAGTTAAATTGGAATCGAATCAAAAACACTGTGAATCGAAATTTAAACAATATCTTTTCGATAACATTTTATTCCATTCACCATAGAAATATAAATTAATTATTTATTTATTAATTTATATTATATATTTATTATTTAATTAATTAAAATGTGTCTTATTTTATTTAATTATTTTTAATTTGAATATACTCTGTTAGTATATGCATAATATATTCCCATCTATCGATGAATAGTAATTAAAACGAAATGTTTATAAGTAACACACACACATATAGATATATATTAACAATATATATATATATATATATATACATGCAATTTAATCGAGGGTAGTCTATACATTTGTAGAGCACCAAGCAGACTGTCTGCTTAGTGTTTAGAGCCAATTGACAATTGGTTCGCCTTGGGAGCGTCTCGTCGCTGTTCACAATGCACTCGAAACATTCATTGTGCAACATTCACGACAGTGCCAGTTGTTGCAGATCGACGGCAGTCACGGCACCACCTGCAATCAACTCTGCCCCGCATCGCCCACTTAGAGCGCATTTTGTACATTTGTAGGTAGCGTTAGCAAAAACCCTTTTCTCTCTCTCTACTTTTAACTGACACCTCCCCACCCCCCACCCCCCAATACCCCATACCCCACTCCTCTGTGTCCAATGTTTGAATCGCAATCTGACAAAGCGAATCTCATGCAAATCACATGCAAACCAGGACGAAGGGACGAGCGGACGAGTGGACGAGCGGACGAGTGGACGAGAGGACGAGAGAGGAACGGGCGCCTTTGCTGCGATGTCAGGCGATAAGCAGTTTGTACAAACATTTAAGCAAACAAAACGCAATCGGTCACGAATCACGAGTGTCACGAGTTGAAGGTGAAGGTGGACCAGGAGCTGGTCGGTCGCGTGACCCGCAAGTTTTGCTCACTCGGCAACATAATTGCTCATAAAACGTCGCAGTTCCGATAACAAAACCCAAACCGTTTATAACAATTATACCACACTGAGCAGCCATTTGGGAGCTGTAGCAGAAACAGCACCAGCAGCAGCAGCAGCAGCACCACCACCACCAGCAGCAGCAGCAAGGAGGAATCGGGAATCGGGGGTAAGCCCAAAGCTGGGCAGCATTAACTCGATTGCTCGACCAAATTACAGCAAGGGGCGTGAGTGAGAAAAGAAAACAACACACATATATATATATATATATATATAGATATATGTAGGTGTGGGGTGGGCATTAGGTACCACTGCCACTCCCACTCCCACAGGGTGGGAGTGCAGCACACTGGCTAAATGTATAAGCCCGATACGTTAACGCGCCGCGGCAGTTTGAGATCCCTGCGCAGCGCACCGCTGCTCAGCACGGTGTTGGAGAGCACGCTCTCCTTGACGCGCATCCATCCGATCGCATCGCTGGAGCTGCCCGGGCTCGATTATGCAGTGCAGTCGCAGTCACACATCGGTGCTTTCCATCATCGCGAGTTAGGCACCTCCCTGCGCAGCGGAATCGCTGCCATCACAGCGGCCAGCGGTGCTGCCGGTGGCCTCTCCCAATCTCAGAGTGCGCTGCTCGGACGTTACGGTCCGAACGCCTCAATTCGCAACACCGAACGAAAGATTGTCCAGCCAAAACGGTATGTCTATTTTTAAATATCCTACATTCCTTCCAACGAACCACCTGGACGACCGCCTGCTCCTCCACTCACCCACCCACTCACTGTCACCCACCCAAGGAGATCTGCTGCTCTGTCTTCAATTAATTCTAAGCCCCTTTCATCGCAATTCATTTGGCGACTTGCCATGTGTTTAGTCAAACTTCTCTTCTCTGTTATAATCTATGAATAATAAGCATTCCGAATCCCTTTTCTAACCTCACATCGACAAATTATATATTTAACGATACATTCTATATAAACTAACATCAATATATAAAATATATGTCAATTACGTAATTGATAGTAATCAGTTTGAGTTGGGAAACTGGCAAAGTGTTGGGTAAATTGAGAGTGAGGCAAGAAATTTATATCAAAATTAATATATTTTTTTATTTTGTATTACACTTTACGAATAGGTTGTAGTTTAATTAAAATATTGGTTTTCAACATATTGTTTGTGAGGTATTTTCAATTGGCCTTATAGAGTGAGTTTGCAGAGGGAGTTTTTACTGCCAGTCGCGAATAGGGTTCCAGCGCTTGAGATTGCCATCCCAGGGTAGATCTTCGATGCCAGCCTGTGCTGCAATTGCCGCCTTGGCACGATTCGCGAACTCAATGGAGGATTCAGTGGGTCGTCGTTTAATTGGCGGCATGTACCACACATCGCACAGGATCGTCCACGACGAGATCATCATGATGATGTAGCGCAGTGCGGAGCATCTGCTGCTATCCCAGAAGGCGTCGCCAAACCGTCGATCGTAGTGCAGAGCGATCGGATGGATGACGTTGCTAATGGCAAAGCTGCCTTTCCTAAACTGCATCACAGCCGTATTGTTGATGCACGTCCCCTCCGGGAACAACAGAATTGGCGGCTTGCCACGTTCCGTTGCATGCAGGCGCAACATCGATGTCAATGACTCTCGATCCCGCAGCGCCCCCCGCTCGAACCACAGATGAGATGATGCCCTGGCCAAAGCGCGCTGTATGATGCCCAAAATGCCATCGTGTCGCTGCCCGGTGAGGGAATAATGGACATCGCACATGAGCACTAACACATCCAGTGGGCTGGTATGATTGCACACACAGATGCCCATGCGGGGACGCAGCTGCTGGTTGTGGACGCGTCGCAGGACGGGAATAAAGCAGGTGGCCAGACGGAAGCATCGACGCAGCACCAGATGCACCAGCCGCCGTTTGAATCTCCACTCGGGCAGCTGGCCGAGAACGGCCGTTAGCAGCGTGACCAGCAACAGGCAGCAGCAACAGCCGACTATTCGCACCGGCACCAGCAGGCCATAGCGCAAAAGAAACGATAGCGTCCACATGAGGAATAGACGCCAATTCAGGTTACGCCTCCTGATGCGCAGATTGCGTGTGAGCAGATTCCATTCGCCTGCGGGCGGCTCGGCAGCAGCAAAACGGTTTGTCACCTCATCCTCGAGGACGAGTCGCAGTCCATCGGCAATGAGATCGCAGCACTGTTCCATCCTAGCATTCAGTGCATCTCTGCTGGTCTTTGCTCTCCGTCTCAGTCTCGGTTTCGGTTTCGGTTCCAGTTCCAGTTCCGGTTGCGGTTGTTTGGGCTTCTGTTTTGGTGGTTTGGTGCGTCGTCTCTGCTGGCATTGTTGCACCATCTGCATTTGTCTCGAGGCGTACGTGAAGAGGCCCTCAAGCAGCTTCAGGTAGCATGGCCTCATCGATTCCAAGGAGCCGCAGCACAATGCTATGCCCAATAAAACCAACATAAACAGTTGAAGCCACATTTGTGTAGATTGCGGAGCAGTCCCGTAAGCAATTTGATGGAGCTACCAAAAATATCTGGCAATTAATTGAAAAATCGTTAAAAATCTTGCACTCGATTCAAAAAGCGTTTTAATTCAATTTAAAGCAAATGTTAAAGTCAATTGGAATTATCAAAAGTGATTTTGATTGATGCATTTATTTATCGACTTATCGATAATTGTTGTATTTCACAACACTGGGCAGGCATTTTGTATAAAGCTCGTTAATATTAATGGCAACTGAGAGTGGCGGAGCAAACAAATTCTCAATTAAATTCCTTATTCAATTTATTGCCTCCTCTTCGGCATTGCGCCTTTTGTTTCTGTCTGTGGCATTTTGCTTTTATTTTTTTATTTTTTTATTTTTTATTTTGTTGTTGTTGCTGTTGTTGTTGTTGTTGTATTTGCCTAAGCTATGCCGACTTTGATTTATTTAACAAGCAAAAGGCGCCAAAATACAAAAAAGCCACAAGAGAAAACTTTGCCGTCGTCGTCTGTCATCTGTCCGCAGTCAGTTTGGGTTGAGTTTTTGGGCCGTTTTGTCTTTGGCTTTGGTTGTTCTTATCCCTTATCCCTTATTTTTGGCTTTTGCATATGGCAATAATTCAATTATGCACAACAAGGCCGAAAAAATAATTGGGCGCCGCTCGTAGCAGCAGGCGCTGGTGTCGAGGTCCTCGTCCTGGTCTTGGTCGTGGTCCTGCTGCTGATCCTGAAACCAAAATCACTTAACAAAAAAAAAAAGAAAAAAGAAAAAAAACCGCAAAAACTTCTGGCTTTGTTAATTCGTTAATTAAGTGGGCCTGGTTGATTCTCGATGACAGCTTGTAAACAGGAATTCAACTTTAAGGATTACGCAATGAGCGAGGCCACAATAACAACAGCAACCACAACAGCAACCACAACAGCAACAGCAACAACAGCAGCAAGAACAACCCCGTAATCACTGCCACCCATTGATGACATTGGCTGGCAGCAGCAATCTTTGCTTATCAAAGCCAAACAACGACATCAACGACGGCTACGACGACAACTCATTTAGTCCTCTCCAGCCCATCCCCCCCTATGGCCACTCTCCCCCTTTTTTTTACACCAAATAGCGCACACGCTTCTCCATCTTTGCCCCCAAGACAGACCCTTAATTAGCATAGAATGTGTTTTAAAAAGCCACTTGAGCTAAACATTCAAAACACCTACACGACGATGATGCCCCCAACACACCCACACCCACACCCAGTCACACACCCAGCCTCCTCCATCCGCCTTAGCGACTATTCCATCCAAAGACCCAAAACTGCTACGACTGCTGCGACCTTAGACGCTTGCGGCTAAATCTTTTGCGCGGAGACGCTGTGGCACAGTTAGGCAACGCGAGGCATGGCCAGTTACTGTTGCAGGGTATCTGGCCTCCTATAAACGCTTGGAGACATCCTTCTTCTACTGCTCGCACACGCCTGGCGATATAATAACAGGTCCAACCAGTCTAAAGCTCTTCTCCAAGATTCCCAGTACAAGCAACAATAGACCAATAAGAACGCCGTTGACCAACACTTGTCTCCCAATTTGACACACTCTGTCAGAAGTTGATGCGATATCCTTTTGCAGCTGCTATATATATATATCCGCCATAAGTCCATGATTATTTCTGGTTTATCAGCTTAGTTTTTAATAATGCCAGTTTCTACAAATTTCTTAGTTTTACAGCACTGCAAGATGCGGAAATCAATCAACCAGGTTCTTCCATGCTCTTCTTCTTTTTTTATATTTCTTTTTTAGCGCTGGGAGAGAGCATCTCAGATTTGGTTTCGCATTTTCTCTTTCATTTTTCGTATATTTTATTTTGTTTTTCTTCTCCTTTTTTTTTTTTTTGCTAGCTGGCAGCGCACAGCGCAGTCGACGTCGTGTTGGCAGCACGTGATGCTCAAGTGTTGGGATAAGCATTTCCGCTCTTCAGACGTAACGCTAAAAATGCGCCTCCCCCCTACCTATACACAGGCACACACACACACACACACATTTATATATATATGTACAAGCAGACAGAAACGATATGGGGCGGGGCGACTAGAGAGAGGATGGTTTGGGTTTGGCAGATGAGGAAGCACAAAATGAAATTGTGACGTCGCTGCCACGCCTCCAACAACGCTCAGCCGTTCGCCCAGCTGCCATTCAAAAGTAATTTAGCGTTTAAAAAACATTTTTCTGCCTGACTTTTAAAAAGTTTTTTTTTTTCTTTTATTTTTTATTTTTTTTTTTGCATAATGCGCCCGCCTCTCGTTTTGTTTGTGTGTGTGTGTGTGTGTGGATTTAGTTGTGGATGTGTGTGGCTGCGTGTGACTGTGTGTATGGATGTGTCAACACTCACCTGTTTAATGTGGCCACATTTCGTCGTCATCTGTCTGATTCAGTTGATTGTATTATAGCACCTACTAAACAGACTGAATGGCAAAAGCCTCTAAAAAATTCTCTGTATATTGACTTTGACGTTATACTGACTGCCAACGCATAATGAAGGAAGTGCGTGATCATGTGTGTGTGCGTGTGTGTGCGTGTGTGTGTATGTGTTAAGCAATTGCTTATGAAAATCGAGTTCAGTAATGTGAAAGCACTTCAAGCTGATGTGCAGAGCCATAGAAAAAGTCAGAGTCACGGAGTCATGCGGAAGGATTCCTTCGAGGAGACAAACGTAATAAGGACAATGAGTTTTAGCCCATTTTTAAGACACTCTAGTGACGGGTTCACGCTTTGGGTAATTATGTTAGAAGACCTCAAACTTGGCCGTTTAGCGTTCATAACTTTTCCAAAACACACACACAAAAAGTGAAAAGAATAAGAAAAAGAGAAAAAAAAACATGCAAAGAAAATATAAAATGGGCATTTCAATCTGTTTCCACCACTCCTACTTTTAACTGAATTAATTACCAAAAAAAAAAAATACAAAAAAATCAAGCGAAACGTAATTTTATTTAGAGCCTGGCTAGTTAAATGCTTATTTTTTTTATTTTGGTATTTAATTTTTTGTTGTTGTTCTCTTTTTGGGGCACAATTCGTAATTGGTTTCGGCCATTTTGGTTGGGGTGTGGGACTCAATGTAAATATTTGCTTGCACTGGCTTACAAGAATATGAAATGTAATTCCTTGGATGCTTGGATGTCGAAGTGAGCGTGTTTATTTAATTATGGCTGGGCCGACAATCAAAAGAGCGACGACCCATCAATAATCCAAGTATTTTTGGCGTTTTTTAATTTACTCCCCGTCCCCGCACTAATTATGTTGGGCCCGATATCGTTATATTGGTGTCATCTAGTCATTATTTAATATAAGCCCACTTTGATAAATTATTTCCGTTGGACGACGCGACGTGACGAAAGTTGTCAGCATATCTTTCGCAGTGTTTTGGGGCGGTCTACTTTGATTTGTGGCCAGCGTTGTGTTGGCCCAAAGGGGAGTGGCAAGCCCAGAGTGGGAGTGTGGGTGTGGGAAGTGCTGAGTGCTGAGTGGTGAATGGTGAGTGGTGAGTGGTGAATGCTGAGTGCAGACGAATGGAGACAAGTGGAGATGCGTCTCGACTATCGTCGCGCGTTTATTTGCGCAATTAATCAATTTAGCTGGCGCTGTTTGTGGAATAAGTGATAAAGATTTATCACTCATCCACTTAGCTAGCTCTTTTGGTCCTGCACCAGTACCAGCACCAGCACCAGCAGCAGCAGCAGCAGGAGCAGCAGGAGCAGCACCAGAACCAGAACCACCCAGTCTGCACTTGGCTAAAATCGTGGTTTGCTTGAGCTTTAAGTGCGCATTAAAGTTCACTGGCAACACTCGACATTCATTGAACCCAGCGCTTTGACTTTTGCGTCTCAACGCACACGAAAAGCATTTGAAATGGATGTGGGCAGGCTCGTGCTGGCAAGGACCTGAGGCTCAGCATTTACATCTGACTGAATTAAGAGGAACCGCGAAATAAATTAAATCCGCAATCGTGTTTCACTTGAATATCTTACATATTTAATAGATTGCCTCGCAGTCCGTGAATTGCCTTTTATTTTTATTGCTCGATTCGCTTTTTATGCACTATTGGTTAAAAATCAAATCAAAACTCATTCGAATTCACAATAGCCGTAGGGCGATTTGTCTTGTTTACCGCTAATCAAAGCAATTCGAACTAATCAATTTAAAAATATCTTTCAGTAAAGTTTATCGAAGTTGATGTTTAATCCAAAACTATTTGCAAAATTCTAAACGAACATCATTTATTTATCTAATTGAATTAATCAGATATGGTTAATGGAGTACTCACCCACTCACCACTTACCATTTCTACTACATAATTTAGTAATAAAATCATTTTTAAATAATTGGTATTTTTAAACTAGTTTCAAGAGATATTTCTCTTGATTCGTGTTACTATTGCGATTAATTGAATACTATATATATATATATATATATATATAGATATATTTATTATATGTTGAATGTTGCAAAGTTGCACCAAAAACTGCTTTAAGCTTTGAACTTTAACGGCCACACTCACACTCACACTCACTCCGCCTTCGCCTCCTCACTTATTTCGTCTTTTAACGTGTTCTGATTTTTGTATATTACGCAACTGGCTGGCTTCCAGCCTGTTAGTCGGGTGGTGTCGATGGGTGATGTGGGTGGCTTGTGGTGGCTCTGTCGGGTCGATTGTGTGCACTCTGTGTGTGTGTGTGTGTGTGTGTGTGTGTGTGTGTGTATGTTTCGGCTCTGGCGGTCAATGCACCCGGAGCATAGGCAAAACTGCATAGCAGCGAGTGAAATCAAAAGGAAAAGACTGCAAAACTGGCGCGACAACCAATCCTCTGCCACCGCAAAACCCTCTCCACCATCACTCATACACGGATCCGCAGATACGGATGGTAAGCTAGGGCCCAGCCTGGCCCGATGTCGATGTCGATGTTTTCGTTTTAAGGCGCGACATTTTGGCATTTTGGCTTGTCAACGCCGATGCCAACTTTTTGGGCGGCACTTATTAAAAATGGTGGCCCGCGGAGCGTTGCACATTTTCTTAGGTGCAAAAAGTTGCACTTGGCTGATGGCCAAAAAGTGCATTTGGCCTGGTGAGTGGTGTCGGCTGGGGTGGCGCGTGGGCGGTTTGACTGATTGAGTGGTGGTCAGGTTGCTCATGTTCCACCACCAGCAACGTTGCTGTTAACTGAAGTGTAGGCGCATGAAATGAAACACGCCAAACTTGCCGGTGCAATGTAATAAATTTTGCACAATGTCCAAGCCCACAATAACGAATGGGCTCACCCACTGCACATGGATAGACACAACCAGTGAGTGTGTGTGTGTGTGTGTGTGTGCATGTGTGTGCATGTGTGTGCATGTGTGTGCATGTGTATGTGTGTGTGCCAGCATACACTCCAAAATAATTTCATTTGGATGTTTATTGTTGCCTTAAAGACACCGAAAACTTTCGATGCATTCTTCAACATTCTTCCAATAAGAATATTTATACTTTATACAATTTAAGTAAATCAGCTTCAATAACATCACTATTTATTAACTATTATTATTTCTCTACGATTTATGCAAAATTCGAGTTATCTCACCAACTCCCATCTCTTTTTGTATATTTTTCTTCTTTAATTTTTTTTTGTTGGCTTGACAAACTTTGAGTCTTTTCTGTTGGCCATTTTTAGCGCGGCTTTCATTTTTGGCATTTGATATGTATGAAAACTGTAGCTAACTTACTTTTCACTTTGTTTTGTAATAGAATTAGATGGGGATAGGCAATGGGCAATGGGCAATGGGCAATGGGAATGGATAGGGTGAAGTCGCCTGTCAAACAATTTGTTAATTGTATTTCATATGCATGGACACATTTCACAGATTTTATTAGATTTCAGTTGGGATTTCAACTCTGATGCTATCTCTTCTCGTTGTGTGTGTGTGTGTGTGTTTGAGACTAGCCTGCAGCTTGCAGCGCTTCTTTTAGTATTTGCCTAACAAATTGAAAGGCAAATGAAATGAGCTTAAATATGCGTACAATGTAAATAGAATCGAGCAACTTTGCCGCCGGCCAGCAGCTGGCAAAAATGTTTTGCATAGTTCATAAAATGGAAGCCGCTCTCTGCACCTTTCCCTCACATTCTCTCTGTCATTCCGTATTCTTGTCTTAACTTTTATTGAGATATTGGCCCGTTCATTTTAGCAGCTAGTGTTTCCATTCCGCTTATCGCTAAATGCCAATCAGCAACGCAAATTTGACGCAAGCCACAGAAATCCACAAAAGCGAAGATACGCAAGAGTGTCCGAATTGGAGATACCCTGATCTATCAGATATTGTAAACGTTTGGTGTATTCAATGTATTAGTATTAATAAAATACGAATTGATATTTATCGGTTCCGTTTTGTTCAGTATTATTCGAGAGTTAAAACCCACAGATTGCCTGTAAAATTCGTTTCAGATTGGAAATGCATGAAAGTTCTGGAAAATTCTTCTGCAAATATTTTGCTTACTGCCTTAATTAACTGTAAAGCTGGCTTTAAGCTGCAACTGACTCCCAATGCTTTTTCTATGCAAATTTGGCTCTTCTGCAACTCCATTTCTCAAACATAAATTTACATCTATGTGTGCAAATAAGTTGCAAAACAAACGCGTGTAGCTGGCCCATAAAGTGCTCTAAGGGGGAAAGAGAGATGCAAAAGTGAAAGAGATATAGAGACAGAGAGAGAGAGAGAGAGAGAGAGAGAGAGAGAGAGTAAAAAAGAAAGTAAGCACCAGGCAAAAAAAAAACCGAACAAAAGTACATAGAAGTTGAGAAGTGTATGTAAAAAAGAAAGGAAAATATGACTGCAAATATTTTCTTATACTTGTATGACATGTAAGCATGTGAATACACACACACACACACACACACACACACAGATACACATGTTTATACATTTAAATACATATATCTTCGTGGCGCAATGCGCTGCAGTTGTCGACGCAACTCTGAAGACAAATTCGCTCGCTCGAGGGTTGCACTGAAAGTTATTGTGTATATCCCATTAAGGAAAAATAAAATAAAGTAGAAGTACAACAATTTCAGTATTAATTCAATAAGAAATGCTTAGTAAAAATCGAAAGGAAATTAATGATTACAACTGAAATAGAATATGGAGTAAGGAATTTGATTTGAATGATAATCACACATTTGAGCAAACATGTCTTCAAGATATGGATTCAGATCATGATATGCTATGAATAGCAATGTGAAATGAACATGTTAAATCGAAATTGACCAGCGCTTCTACTCTCTTCCTAAGGAGAATCTCAAATGAATGGAGTCTCTGCAATCTTCTCTTACGAGTACTGTTCGCTAAGATGTTCTGAGAGTCGCCTCGTGATATTTCATTTGGGACACAAAGTTCATAGTGTATTTCTTCACTAGCATTATTATTGCGATAAGAACCCTGTTCTTGAATTTGTTGAAAAATTATCGCATTTGTCATGTTTTGGGAGTAACTTGTTTCTCAGTTTCAGCTTTGATTATCTACCCAGAGCCATGACTAAATATTTCTTCATATAATTAAACTAGTAAATAAATAAAAATAAATAAATATTTGCATAAATGAATTCCAATTATTGATTATACAACCCTCTTGCGGCCAACAGACAACAGACTGCTTCAATTTGCTGGATCGCTGCGAACTTTTCAAATATTAATAACAAAAGAATTTAAACTTTCAATGAAGACAACGCGCTCTGCCTCAATTTGCATGTCTTTGAATGTCTTTGCCTGTGTTCCCTTGTCTCTGTAAATCTCTCTGCCAGTCTCTCACACTGTGTGCGTTTGATATCTGCAGGCGTCTATCTACATACTTACATATGTATGTGCCTAAATACATACATTTGTGTAAATATACATATATATATTCTGTTTTCAGTGCACGAAAGTGGCTGCTGCCAGTGACTCCTGAGTCACTGCCAACTGACTACTGACTACTGACTACTGACTACTGACTACTGAAATGACAATCAGCAGCGACTTGCCAGCCAACAACTGTCACACACACACACACACGCGCACACACATAGACATCCATTTGCACATGTGTATTTGCAGTTAGTTCTTAGCATAAACCAAAGTCTGCAAGCCTTGCACTTCATTTCCATAGTTGAAAGAGCAGCTGCCGGCTAAAATACAAGAGACGAACACAAACTGGCTTTAAATCTGCCAAACAGTATTTTTGGCCAAATTTAATCATATTAAATTGGCCGTGATAAAAGACATATTTTAAATATAATTTGGGTTCTTTTTTATAAGGAAATCGATTTAAACAACACGTTAAAGTCGAATGCGAAATGTGCCTTGTATCGTCTTCAACAGTAATAATGAAATTAAGTATACGCCAGGGATACATTTCATGAATGTTGTATTTTTTGATTGCTCTCATTTGTCCAAACTTTATTTTCTTTAAAACAATCTGCATAAATTGTATCACAGTTGTGGCCAGTTGTGTGGAGTTGTCAAATTAATTGAATGCCAAACCCATTGCTAATGAAATAATCATTCATGTGTGATTTGAGTTCACAGACTTGCAGGTTTTCCATATCAATATGATGGCTGGCTAACTCGAGTCACTTGGGGCGTATACGTTATATGTCTACCAATAAATCATGAAGCAAACACATAAAAATACTCACAGACCTCTCTCTCTCTCTATATATATATATATACACATATATATGGTGTCAATTAAATTGTTGGCCAACGATTAGAGAATTTACCACATATTTTGTATACGCAACATGGGCCAAATCAATATCCAGCAACGTCTCAAGTCTCACCGGATATTTGCAAATGGATTATACAAGTACTTTGGTTGATGTTTGCCTGATGGCTTTTTCGTTCGAATGGCACAGAACACTTGTTAATCAATATGGGCCCCTCACAAGATCAATTAGCATATGCCTGGCCACTCCACAAATCCCAATCGCAATCGCAATCGCAACCCAAACACTAACAGCAACCGAAACTATTAACCCAATAAATTACACATTTCTGTGCATAATGTGCATTTGGATTTAGCGTTTTTTTTTTTGTTTTTTGTGTTGCATACTTCATAAGTATTTAAGTCGTTGGCTAGCAAAGAGAACGCGCACAACATTTAGCGGAAAGGCTCTCCACCTGAGCCTGTTGTCCAGCCAGGTGCAAGTCTCGACTCAGCTCAGCTACGGTTAGGTCTGTAGTCAAACCTGCCCGGCCGGCCAGCCGGGCAAAGTGTAATTAAATATCCATTTAGTGTACATTACGTTTCCTTTTGCCAACAAACGTTGCCCAGAGACTTGCAGCTGAGTTGGGTAGACACATTACGAAACATTCTCTGCCCTGCCGTGCTCTGCTCAGCTCAGCTCTGCTGTGGCCAAGCAAACAGGCTGGAAACCCCTTAAGACCGACTAAAGTACCGAATGCAGCCAGAAGTTCCCAGAAGTTGCCAGCATGGGCAAAGGAGCTCGAAACGCGAGAAGTTTAAAGAGCTGCGCTGCCTCTGTCTAAATTAATTTAAAAGTTCGTTCACTTGAAAAAACCTCATCAGCGATGCTTAACGCCAGCTTCTCCATTCTCTCGCTCTCCACCTACACTCAGCCAAAATCGATATCCGAAGCATTTCCTTAGAATAATACTTTGAACTACCGTTTTGATTCAAGAAACAAACATATTTCGACAAAGTGCGATTGACAATTCTTCCCTAAAAAAAAAGGAAACAAAATATGGAACAATTCAATAAATTCAAATGCATTTATTGTTTCAAGTGTACTTACATAAGAACTTCTGCTATGCTCATCTGGTTGGCTCCTACACGCCTCGTCGTCGTCGTCGTCCATTTGCGGCCGCTTCAGAGCTGCCACCGGCAAACTGGACCATTGCACGCCCCTTCACAGCTCCCGTCCCCTCCTTCCTGGACGAAGGACGAAGGGACAATGGGGAGGCAAGGCAACGGCTGTGCTCCCAGGCGCGCACTCGTTTATTAAAGATTATGCTTATAATGACGACGACAATGACGACAAGCAGCTGAATGCGCTCTCCTATACACATTGTACTTGAGTGCGACCAGAGCAACCCAACCCAACCAACCCAACCAACCCAAGCAACCCAGAGCAACCCAAAGCAACCCAAAGCAACCCAAAGCAACCCATCATCCCATTCTTCCCATTCCATTCGTGATGTTGATGATGCTATTTTCCGAAAATCTTCTTCTTCGTCATCCTTTAAGTGTCCGTGTGTGACTGTGTGTGTGTGCGTGTGTGTGTGTGTGTTTCTGGCTCTTTCTTTCTAGCTATCTTTTACATGCCATGCTTTATTTTATTTTATTTTATTTCATTGCTCTTTGCGCCGTTCGTTTCATATTTTCCTTCATTTTTTCTCTTTCCCTTTTCTTTTTAGAGCCATTAAACTTTGTTTTTGCTTTTGTTTATCATCACTAGACCTGAACCATATTTGTGTTCGCTCTCGTGCTAAGATGCGGGGGTAATAGTAGCAGGGAGAAGGGAGCTGGGAGCTGGGAGCTGGAAGAAGGGGCAACATGCGAACATGTTACGTGATTTTTGGTAGCAATTTGCCTACTCTTCTTATGCCACTCGAAACAACACGTTGTGGTTCTTGCACCGCTTTGGCGGTTTGCGGATTTTGTGGCTTGCCCCATTCCCCATTCAATCAACTTCATTAATTTAATGTGTTCTCTTCAAACTTGAGTCGGCGACTATGTCTCATTAAGATGTCGATACAATCTTCAGATTTCTGCATTTCAATATTCGCCATATTTTTGGTTATTTAACATTTTCATACTCAGTTCATTTCAATAATCTGTATTAATCCAATCTGGCCATTTTTATTATTATCGAAATTTATTTATATATATTATGGTATACATATATATTCCTGATCTGATCAGTATTATTAGACTACTCGATGAAGCCGTCTGTCCGTCTATTTGTTCGTCCGTTTGTCAAATTTTTATTTTAAATATTAGCGTTAACATTATTTGCACTCCGGACTAGAGTTTGTATATAAGCAGCTCAACTCCGGTCGGTATTTGTCTATCTGAGTCAAGCGTTCTTTTATCTTAACATACATTTTTTAAGAGTGAAAATTAATTTAAAACTTTAAGCGTGGCGTCGCAGTTCGCTTGATACGCTATAATAAACGAGCTTATGGGTCAGATTAAAACTTGTGCTACTCTCACCATTGTGAATCGCTGTGTGGAACGTTTGCAGGCCGTCTCCTTTGGCTCCCTTGGCTCCCTTGGCTCCCTTGGCTCTTTTCGCCAGCTGGCTGGTGGCACATTATAATCGGCCAGCTCACGTTTCGACCAACTGTGTCTCAATCGCTCATGCCAGAATCCCAAGCTCAAACCGACTCGACTCGACTCGACTCCACTCGTCTCGTCTCTGGCCCTTCACTCTGCTGCTCTGCTCTGCTCTGCTCTGCTGGGCTCTGTGGCTGCGGCTCAACCCATTCTCTGTGTACATATTACTCGTAGTTTGCATTGTTTCTCTACTCTGTTTCATTTCTATGTCATTTCCGTCGCCTTTAGCGGCCTCTGCTGCTGTTGCTGCTGCTACTGCTGGCATTTTACAGCTAATTTCAACGAGAAAAATTTTTGGATCGTGAGATTAGGCGGTGACAAGGGGGCCAAGTTTGTATTTTGTGGCAACGAAGAGAGCTGAGCAGGGTTGGCAAGGGGCAGCGGGCACTGCAACCGTAAGTCATCCGACCGCTTGGCTGTGCGACGCTTATGCAAATTTGTGCCAGCTGACAAATGGGGCAGCATTTGCACAATGCCGACAACGCAACAGGGAGATGCAGTGCAAGGGGCGGTAGACAGTGGGAGGGGCAGAAGGCAGTAGTGTGTGTCAGGTTGTCAACCAGTGGATTGCAGATGAGCACTAAGCATGCTTTTTTTCTCATATATGTATGACAAAAAAAAAATGTGAAGCGATCAACTTGATTTCGGAATATGGAAAAATTTAAATTTAGTAGCAGCTTCTAAAGTGTCGCCTGCATCCTCCAGTGCGATGCAACTCGTGTGTTGAAGCACCTATCTGAATCCCTGTAATCACCTAGACAATGACTGCGTCTTCTTATAAGCAAATCAAGAAAACCAACTTCTATTTCACAATCAAATTTTGAGATATGGATTGACATTTACAATTTGGTTTATAACCCAAATTCAAGAACTGATATAATATGTCTCGAAAGGACCTAATGCTTACTCAAATGAATTTGCAGTCTATAGCTAGTCTCTTAAAGTTAAGGTATATATCGGTTGGATTCTTATCAATTCTTAATGGCTCATGCATAGCTCATTTCAGTTCAGTAAACAAAATAATAAAAGCCGCTCGAGTTATTTAATATATTTGGTAAATTTAGATAAATGAATACCGTTAAAAAAATAAGGGAATCTTTGGTGTTATTTTGTTGTTTTTTTGTTGGTCTACAGTCAACTTTTGAAAGTATGATTCGGAAGAGGGCGACTTGCACCATATAAAGGATGAGCACTACAATGCCTTACTGGAACCACATCATGATTTAAAGAAGAGCTGCAAGAGTAGGAGAAGATGGAGGTGGAGGAGGGGGAATACCCTGCAAGGCAAGCGAGTAGTTTGCATTAAAGTGGGAAATCAATAACGTTGTGTGTGTGATATGTGTGTGTGTGTGTGTGTGTGTGTGTGTGTGTGTGTATGTGTGAAGTGTGTGTGTGTGAAGTGTGTGTGTTTGCAATCATTATTACTCATTATTATGTAATATAGTGTGACGTATAATTCAAACTTGTTCACATTTACACACACACACACACACACTCGTTTGCACGTGTCGCACACACACACACACACACACACACAGAACAGTGTGAGAGCTCTTATCAACATGCTGCAAGCCACACACAGATGAAGTCTTTGCTTTTAATTTTTCCATTTTTTTTTTTGTGCTGCTGCTACCAACAACAACATGACTTAGACGCATACAAACAAACACAGAGAGAAAGAGACAGATAGAGAGAGAGAGAGAGATAGAGAGAGAGAGAGAGAGAGAGAGAGAGAGAGATAGAGATACACATACGCACATAAAATTATTTTCTTCATATAATAAGTGTAATAACTTTCATGTGTCGCCCATGTGGAATGTGGCACGAACCTCGGTGCAAGCACTTGCGAGGGGCAAACCGAATAATTAGAAATTAATTAGAAAATGTATGCTCAATGTAATTAATAAGCTTCAACTGGTTACTATCATAATTTATTATTTACTTATTATTTCTATTTATTTATTTTTCTAATTAAATTCCCAGTCCTTGGCAAAAGGACCATTAAACAACTTAAACTTGACATCCTTTTGTTTCTATTCGAAATTGCGATCTTTAGAAACCGTTTAAATAAAACTTATTTAATTCGAGGTATGTTTAATGAGAAAAATAATCACATGTTTTTCATTTAATAGTTTAGCTCAACCTATTAAATTCGGAGCAGCCCTCGCTCTATCTCTCTCTCATTCACTTTTAACTTTCTCCCTTGCTCTTCATGTGTGTGTGTGTGTGTGTGTGTGCGCGCGCGAGTGTAGCACTTAAATGGAATTGAGTGTGAGTTAGGAGTAGGGAATAGGGAGTGAGGAGTAAGCAGTGCGTTGTCCTCATTTGGGTCTTTGCGCAAAAATCTAACATAAGACAATAAAAATCGTTGTTGCTGTAGCGTAGTCAGTATGCGAGTGTGTGTGTGTATGTGTGTGTGTGTGTTTACTTAAAGCTTCATAGGAATTTAAGTATGTTACTGAAATACATACTAAGAAACATCCAAAAAGTCAACTATTGCGAAAACTCAGAAAAGCAATTGTTCCGTTTCGTTGAGAGCAGCCGCTGAGGCATGCAACTGTGGCCGAGGACAGTATGGGCAGCAACAGCAGAAGGGTCAGTGGACAGTGACTGAGAGTTAGCCTGGTCCAATTACCAGCAATAGCAATGTCAAGCCGGTCTGTAAAGGATGTGAATGTCAAAATCAAATGCTCAAAAAAAAAAGGGGGAAAAGGAAATGCAATAATCGTGTTTCCCTTTTGTTAATGCTTTCGCTTTTGCTTAGCCAATTTTGTTCCACTCGGGCCAATAAGCGAAATCAAGACGAGCAAACAACAACAAAAAAAAAACAACCCCTCATTAAACTTGTTGTCAACTGGTTGTCTACCTGCCCTTTAAATAAATAATTATTCTTTGGTCAATACTAAATTGAATCTAGCTGATATTGAATGAATCAATTGTTAATGTCCTCAATTTCTCGCTACTCTCGATAACTCTCTTAAATCTTACTCGTTTATGTAATCCAAACATTGTAATCTTAGTAAATAAACATTGTTTCATCATCGAAGTTAGAGTTTCGAGCAAGTCGAGCTAAATAAATAGTTTAAATACTGTCCAGTTTCTGGAGTTGAATGTTTGCATGACAAACTGCTTTATGCATCGAATAGTTACTCGTTCTCAGATTCGTTTTCATTTGGTCTCCTGTTCGTCTCTCCACCCGCCACCCGCCACCCGTCACCCGTCAGTCGTCACTCAAGACTATGTTCTTATACTCGGAATAATCGCGTATTCAAATGCGAGTCAAATAATAGCCTTTGCTATTTCCACTAATTATTTTGGCATTGGCATTTTGTCAGTCAGCCAGTCATGCAATTTAAGTGCCTCAGTCGTTCACTGGGGCAGCATGTAATTTAAGTGAACGAGGCTGTTGCGGGGCAGGAGCGGGCCTGGCACATTTCAGCAATTATTATTCATGTAAATAATCGCACAATGAACGACAACATAGCGAATTTCGGTTAAATGTGAACATTGAACTAATTGTTCTCATCCATCCAGTGATTTATTCGCCTTGTTACAACTGCTAATTACACCTGTGCAACGAAAAACCAATACTGCAAATCTGCTCAGCTTGTATGTTTGTGGGATACAGAGTAGAAGGAGGTCTGGCCGAATCAGTCGCTGGTATTTTTATATACCCAGTGCTAACTCTGAAACCAAATCAATTTATTTTATTTATTTCTCTTTGCGCATTTTATATTAAAACAATTAATTAATAATTGTAATTTTATTATAGAAAAAAACCAATTTATCTTCTTGAAATTTCAATTGTTCCATCCATCGATATGAAAATTTGAAGGAACAGAATGTTATAGCTTATGGGAAAATGTACAATTATAAATTCAGTAAACATTTGAGTATATAAGAAATTTTAACTGTCGCATTTTGCCTTATAGTTAGTAGTTAGAGAGTATATCCTAGTCTTAAGCTGCCTCATTTGGGATTTCCTTTTTTTTTTTACTCATTTCCATTCCATGGCTGTTTTTAAATGTTCAGTTTCATATTCCTTGCATTCACAAAAGCAGTCATTTTTCGCTTTCTTGCGCTTATTATGCGCTTGTAAATCTAAAATGTCATACAAAATAAAATAATAATTTTAGAGCAATTTTGTGTCTTCTCTTGGCCATAGCCTGCTGCTTGACTGCCTTCTGTCTTTTTGACTTGGCTGTGTGTTGTGCGTTTTAACAGCCATTAATACATGTCTCTCTCTCTCTCTCTCTCTCTCTCTCCCTCTCTCTTTCTCTCTCTCTCTCTGTGTGTGTGTTTGTGCTACTGAAAGATTCTCTGGGCAATTATCAGTGGTAGCAACTGACTTGCGGATGCAGCACATTGAAAGGGTCGAGTCATCTCTCAAAATTGTGATGTGTGAGTGTGTGTGTGTGATGTAGTTCTAATAATTGGTTACATAAGTAGCGGCCTTCGACAATGAAAGTCCGATTTTTTGCAGCAGTCGAAAGCAAAGTATAAAAAAAGAATCCCTATTCGAAATTGGCTTAGTTTCTATTGAGATAAAGTGTTGAAAATCCATGTGGAAAATTTTACATGGATATGAGATTATCAATTGATGGCTGTAGTTTCCGGACCTGCAAGTGCATTTTTAGGAATTTTTTTAGATAACGCCATAATCCTTGAACTCAGTGTTCGAAAATACATATATCTTTAATAAATTTATTTTTGTTTTGATCTTTCACATTGGATTTTGTGGCTTTAATGATATGGTTATTGGTATATTCCCCCAGACAGAGCTTCATTAGTAATATTATTATGATTTACAATGTTACATATCTATATTTTATATAAGCCTAAATTATGATACCATTTGATTGAAACCCCAAATAAACCGTTGATTAGCAGAGCAAATATTAATTTCAATTTATTTCCATTCACATATTTTAATATGTTTTCTTAGGAAAATATCCTTGAAATTCAGAAATTTTTAATTGTGAATGCCTTTTCGTCTTCAGGGATTCCGCTTGTGATTAAACTCTGTAGTGTCATCTGCCTTCATATAATTTTCAGCTGCGTAGAAGACCACCTTGATTACCTCATAAAGCTGGCCAGTGCCACTATGAGACTCAAAGCTTAACTCATCAAACCCCATTTCCAGTTTCTGATTACTACCAGGGATATCGATACTGAGTTCGATACCCCAACTGCCACCTCTATGTATAATAGAAATATTGAATATATTTTTTGAATATACTCTTTGCACTTGTCGGACAGCACTAAGCAGACAACAAGTTGACTACAAACAGTAGAGAACGTTGCAGTCGAGCGTAACCGACTGTGAAATACTCTGATACCATAGACAGATTAGCAAGACTAGCAAGTCTAGCAGCGAACAGTAGTCAATGCTTCACTTGTCTTCTCTACGACATATTCACTAATATCACTTTTACCTAAATGCCAACAATTATATTAGATTATCGTTTTGTGATTACAGTTGACGCTGACGAATTACTCAAACAAACAAACTGTTTGCCTGTAATTCTTCTGTGGCTCGATTCCTTTCGTGTTCTTCACTTCTTTTCGTAAACTTACTTTTCATGTACATTGGCACTTCCGTATTTCCGTTGTGTGGTTCATTAAGTCTAGCCGAATAATTGACAGCAAGAAAGCAGAACGAATCATAGAGGAGCAATTGAAGTGATCCCTCTGGAAAGCCCAAGCAAAGAAATAATGGCGGCAGAACTCGTAGGCCAGATAGGCACAGATATTCCTGATCTTCTGTGCGACGCCGATGGTCAGAAGTGCTACAAGCGAAGGCGCTTCTTGGGCATGGGTGGCTTTGGCAAATGCTATGCGATAATCGATGTGGAGACAGACGATGAGTTCGCCGGTAAAATCGTGACCAAGAAGCTGTTAAAGCGCAATCAAATAGAATGGACGGCCAAGGAAATAGCCATTCATCGAAGCCTAGATCATCCAAATATTGTCAAGTTATACAGCTCCTTTGAGGATGTGCAGCATATTTATATTGTGCTTGAGCTGTGCAAGAACTGCTCAATGAATGAGTTGCAGGTGCGGCGGAAAAGTATTACGGAATTCGAGACCCGCTACTACATGTACCAGATAATGCAGGGTGTGAAGTATCTGCATGACAGTCGCATCATTCATCGCGATCTTAAATTGGGCAATCTGTTTCTCGACGACATGTTGCACGTGAAAATCGGTGACTTTGGCCTGGCAACGCGTATCGAGTACGACGGTGAACTCAAGAAGGCAACGTGCGGCACTCCCAACTATATTGCCCCAGAGATTCTGACCATGAAGGGTTACTCCTTTGAGGTGGACATCTGGTCGATTGGCTGCGTCATGTATGCGCTGCTGGTGGGTCAGACGCCATTCGAGACGAATACGTTGAACGAGACTTTCTCGAAAATCATGAAATGCGATTACCGTGTGCCGAGCTACTTAAGAAAGCCGACGGCGAACATGCTCATTGCCATGCTGCAACTGAATCCGGAGAGTCGGCCAACAATTGGACAGCTGCTGAATTTTGGGTTTCTCAAGGCGTCGCAGGTGCCCACATCCTTGCCCAGTTCTTGCCTAACGATGGCGCCGCACATCGGCATCAATGATACCATCGAGGATCCCAATCAACGCAAGCCGCTGACGAAAATCAACGGCCTGAGGAATGAGTCCACTTGCCTCAAGAATTAATTACATGCACAAATGTGTCGCCACAACGAGGACTATCGCAGCGACATTGAATGTCTGCATCAGCAGCTGACCAATCTCATCCATAAGAAGCCTCGCTTATCGCAAGGCTATCTGGTTGACAAGAGCACCGATCCAGCTGCCGAGCCGCTCTTCTAGATTTCGAAATGGGTCTATCAGCTGTGTGATGAGTGCGTCGAAGTTATGTTCAATGACACCACATAGCTTATGCCGCTAATAAATCAAATCAAGGAGAGCAAAAGGACTTACATGACTATCGGATAAGACCTAAAGATATTGCTATATAACAGAGCATCAGATTTCGCGTATGCCTCATCTGCACTCCTGTTTTCACACAACGGTTCGGTTCACCTTATCTTTTCGGATCATAACAAGATCATTTTATTCTCTCGCATAAAATGCTGATCACGATGGAAATGTTCGTACATTTTCGACTATTGCTCAGAGTGGAGTCCAAGGAGTCCAAGGATCTATTTCAGAAGTTTTGATGTCCAGCTGGCAACAGGCCTACTTTGTTCTCAGCGAATATTTTACTTTACAAATTGATATTTTTGCTAGAATTATTTCAAATTTTATTTGCTGATTTAATTAACTCGATTTTAATGTTAAAGTCAAAGATTCTATTTTGTTGTCGCTTAGATCTATTTATTAACATGTTAACTGCAAAAACGTTGGGCATCCACTTATAACTCAGCTAACAGATATAAACTTAATAAACTTAATTGTTACATATTTGTATCCATACACGATGTGTGTGTAAAGAAATAAATAAACTTTAACCTTACTCAGCTGTGGAGCTGTATGTCAAAAGCTTGATTAAATGTGGCAGCTCCAAATAAATGAAATACGTCCACATAAATCATAGTGAACACATTTATTTGTTCTTTATTCGAAAGTACGTGCTCCCATCTCAATTTCTGCAAGTGAAACAATTTTTATTCATTCAATTTCCACTGTTCTCGACATCATCAAGGGGGATTATCACGTTCCAACTAAACTTATTTCATTTTATATCATGTATTCAACATAATCCTGGAAAAGTGCTTGGAAATATTCGTTGCAAGCCTTTCAGCTACTCTTTAAAAGAAAATAGAAACCCAAATGTATTTTGTTTTGTTGGTTTTTGGCTTTTTCTAATGCACTAAACTTTTTAATTTTTATTAGTCACGAACACAAGTGCAAACAGAAAGACACACAACATAGAGGTTGTTTTTAGATAGCTTATTCAAGTCTCGCTTATGCCTAACTCAATTGCATTGAAGTGGGTTAAAGCCACCTTCTGCTGTTCCCGTCTATAATTGTTGTTGTCTCCAGAAATTGCCGAACTTCGGCCTAGCAAATATGATTGCAACTTGATTACGGCAGGTGGCAGCAGCAACGCAGCACAGCCGTTGAGGGTGCCACGCCTTGCTACAGACAGCGTTAAATCTATTGACATGGATTTGCCACAATATGAACAGAAACTTGAAAGAAAATCCGCGCTGGCAAATGACTGAACTGGAAGACCAAAAAAATGCAAATTTTCTCCAACCACAAAAAGTTCCCCAAAAAAAAAAGAAAAAAAAGGAAAGGAAAAACATTATGGACATTTCTTGGCATGCTTTGAATTTATTTTGGCGAGGGGCGTCTCCCTTTGCGGCACACCAATGCGTTCTGCATTGTTTTTTACATTATTGTTTGTTTTTTTTTTTTAATCACTTGACCTTTTGTGCGCCGCGCGATTTTAATTTATTATTTCGTTGGCAACCGCACTCACAAGTTTTTCTTATTTATTTTTTGTTTCTCGATTTGTTTTGTAATTTTTTCTTTTTTTTTTTTGTTTTTCTTCGTTTTGGGGCGACAAGCGTAACAAAAATGTTTAACTGTAAGAAGAAAAAAAAAGAAGAAAATCTTGAAATTGACTTTGTTCCAGTAGAACACCGCGAGTATTCCTGTTGTTGTACTGTGGTTGTTGCTGTTGTTGTTACCTTTTTACAAACTGTCGCCTTTTTGAGTTGTTGCTGACAGCGTGAAAATCAAGATAAATGTTTTCATTCCTCTTTACGTTATTTGGGTTTGTGCTTGTATTTATATTCGTATTTGTATTTGGTTGCCGTACTTGCTGCTGCTGCTGCTGCTGCTGCTGCTGTGGTTGGTGGTTAGAATGCCAGCATATTTAATTTGAAAATGAATTTTATTTAAAGATCGAAATCTGCAAACGACAACTGCTAACAGCAATCAGCAAACAGATACAGCAACCCAAACGAGTCACAATATTTAATTATCTTATTTCGTTTCGATTTGGACATGAAGTGAAATATTTGCAAAAAGAGCATCCTCTTCTCGATAATTTAATGTGCCATTCCCATTGCCAAATACTTACTCAAGTACTAATGACATTATAGTTTCGATTCAATGAACAAGCTGTTGAAATTGCAATCGCATTGTTCAACAACATGCAAATAATTTCAAAATAAGAACAAATCGTTTATATATTTACTCTAGATATAGCTAGATATAGATAACTTAACAACTATAACTAGAACTAGCAATTCATTTTCAAAATATGATCTGTCCCACTTTGTGTGTAACGCATAAAGTTCAATAAATCGTGTCACTAATCCACATCAAAATTAACTGAAAATACCACACTGTGGTTGGGTCCATCGTCCATGATTCCGTATCCGGATATCAATTGGTGTTCGGTTAGTTCAACACTTCTTCTGCTTACAGACAGACATAATCAGCTAAGCTTATGCGATTGCATATATGTGTGTGTGTTGGTATAGCTTACCATTACGATAAAGTTAACTACTTAACTAGCTTTCTCTCTTTCAGCCCCCGACTTTCGCCACACTTTCACTTAGTATTTCTCCCGTTTTTCTTTTTTTTTTTTGGTGTCGGTTGAAGAGCGTATCTCTTAGTCGGGCACTTGACTAATGATGCCAGATTAATTTATAAAATTACGCATTGATGTGCATGAGCTTGGTTGCTGCTCAGCATTTCGTGAATTCTAAATATTTTTCTCACTGAACGAACGTTCGTGTTAGACTCGAATTTATGGAATGGCATTTCATAAACGTTACATGTGTATTGCGTGGTTGCGTGACTCTGTGCCCAGAGTGGCTGGTTGGTGGTGGTTGGTGGTGGCGTTGTGTAAATTTGTTGGCCCCACTCACGATGTCTACTAAGCGACGGAGTTCTAACTGCTCTGCTTGGTTTGTTAGTCACGGCTTAAAAGCTTAGCGAGTAAAACTCAAATTATGCGCTTCAAGCTACCAAAACTCTTTGTATGTGTGTATGTGTGTGTGTGTGAGAGAGTGTATGTGCTTGAGGGTGTGCGTGTGTGGGCGTGCGGTTCCTGTTGCTTAGAGCAATTAAACGATAAGCGTAATCTACGGCGTCAATTTGCCAATTGACGCTGTCACAAGTGCGTGAAAGCGTCAGCGTGTGGCATTTCTATTAGCCAGCGATTTCATGCTAACACCCAACCAGCTAAGAACCGACACACGACAACACAATTGGCATAGACGTTTTCTGGCCCATAATACACTTGAACAAATTGAGCTGAATAAGCGCAAATTAAACTGAAGTCGTCTAAAACGCAGTCTTTGGCAATTAAGGTTTAATCATCAATTTCAGAATGGACTTAAGAAATTCAGAGTTCAGTTTTAGAATTGAAAATCATTTTTCCTTAACCTGATATTAACCTGAACTATTATTATATGAATAGATTTTCCCAATTTAGCCAAAAAAAAAAAAACAATTAAAAGATTATTTAAAATAAGAATTTTGGTACTTATTGGTTTATCACACTTTTTTTGTTTAGTGTATCCTCTCAACTGTGCGTGCATGTGTGTGTGTGTGTGTGTGTGTGTTTGGCCTTTGCGCATATTTCATGAACTTGAGAACGAGCACAAACACAACGCATAACACAAACAGCATGTTCAAGGCAAGGGTGCAACGGGTGCAACCGGCAAACGGGGCTAAACACGTGGCGCAGGAGTGGTGGGAGGAAGGTGGATGGAGGTGGACGCTGAGTGCGGCCAATTAGCACAAAGGCATTTGACTAAGTACACAAAAGTGTTTCCGTTTAGGCACCACGTCAAGTGACAATTAGCTAGGCCGCAGTTGGCCCCTGATTCGGTTTACATTTTTGAGAGTCCTCGTGGCTGTCCGCGACAAACATACATACATAGATACATACATAGATACATACATAGATACATTCATGTATGTGTACATATGTGTCTCTAGTTTTTAATCTTTGGACATGTGCAACATTCAGATGGTCTGACTGCTTTTTTTGTTGTGTTTTCTTTGGTCTCTTTGCAGCGTTCTATCGCGTAAGCTAAAACCGCATTTGGTCGCCGACACCGTTAAGCAGTATATAAGTCGGGCACAACGAACAGCGAAAAAGGGTTCTCAAGAGCAACAAAATATGGAGTTTTTACGAGGCGTTTATGCGTTTATGCAAGTGAGTAGATCATCGGTAAGTGTCAACTGTTTCCATTTTAACAACTGTACTAATCCATATCAACTTGCTCTATTTTTATTCCGGCATATTTTGGTTCTTGTTTTACCATAAATACTATTTTACTTAAAACTAAATGTTGATTCGATTTCCATTTGATTCGAACCCAAACTCAAATCGAAACGCAAAACAATCAAAAAAAAAAAAAAACAAACAATATACAACAAATAAAAATAATTATGTAACTACTATCTGCTACTATCTTACTTATTACTACTTCTACTACTACTACCTTTTGTAAACGTAACAACAAATACAAAAAAAAAAAAACAAAAAAAAACTAAAACTAAAAACAAAAAAATACAATACAAAAATAATTGTTTACGTCAATGTATATTACACTACATGACAACTCCATGTCTCTGACTTACCATCCATGTAATTTTAACTACAACATAACAAAACAACAACAAATAATGATAAAAAAAAAACCAAAAAAAATACCTAAAAAATATATCATCGTCAATTGAAAAATCATCCGACTCTGAGCGATCCACAACAAGAACAACGAGATATCAAATATAACATATTAGAAGCAATCATTTCTCTGCTCCAGCGAAGGGAATAGGGACAAAAGTAACAGAAGAAATACACAAACATAACAAATCAATAAAGACATGTTCTCATAATTTTTTTTTTTATTTTAAATATCTGTTTTCAATGATATTAGGCATTGATAATATACATATGTTATACAAAATAGCGTAAATTACAAATAATAACAATAACGAAGAAGATCATTTAATATGAATATGAATATATAAATATCAATATTATAAATTAATCAAATTATAAACGAACAACCTTCAAGCAGAAGCTGAGCTACAACTTGCATGACTTCCATACGATACCATCTTTCAAGTTAAGTCCCATCGATTTTCAACTCATCAACTTCATAGCAAGATGATCTCTTGTATGCCTCTGATCATCCAAAACATTGCCAGCTGTGATTACAAATAGCGAGCGAGTGAGCGTGCGGATTAAAGCATTGAAAACAAATTTTGAAAAATAATTACAAATAAATACATATAACTCAAATATAGCTTTAACAAAGACGTACTTCGTCGTTGCTCTGTTTGAACAATGCAGGAGACAAGAAAAATTAACAAAAAAATATTTGTATGCTTCACAAAAGGATTTAAATAAATGGCAGTGAAAACGACAAAAATGTAACAAAGGACAGACATAAAAAACTAGAAAATGAATGAAACGACCGTCAAAAAAAGAGAAAAAAACAAAAAGACACACAAACAAAAAAAAAAAAAAGAACAGAAAAAACGCGTGTTGAGCAACAACAACAACAATTGCATACAAAAAGTATGGCTTAAAAGCGGGCCAGCATCTTTATAGACGACCACTTGCCCCATTGCCCATTTTGCCCATTTTGCCCATTGTCCATTGTCCATTGTCCATTGTCCATAACCATAGTCCATCTAATAACCATTGTCCATTCGCCATCCCATTCAAATTCAGATTCAGGCAACCATAGCTATTTATATATATATATATATATATATATATATATGTATATATAAATATGTATTTTTTTCTTTATGTCTCTTGTTTAATACTCAAACACAATCACACAAACAGAGAAACAAACACTCAGATGTCCTCCGTCTCTCTCTCTCTCTCTCTCACTCTCTAACTCTCTCTAACTCTCTCTCTCTCTCTCTGTCACTCTCTTTGTCGCTGTCTCGCTTCTTTTATACAAATACAAACACAAATACAAAATCAAGTATACGACTTAAACCTATTTGTCTAGATTTGTGTTCTACTCATGATTGTTGTTGTTACCTCTCAAATTATTGATTGGCTGTATATTGAATGTCCACAATTAACTGAATAATTATAATAGTTTCAATACTTTTAGGTTCTATTTATTGTCTGTAATTATTTAACACCAAAACAAAACCAAACAAAAACAAAAACAAAAACACAAAATACCCAAAAATTCCCAAATTTGTATTATAGTAGATATAAAATTATCCTTTGTGTTGTCCTATGCCTTTTATCTGCGTTAACGTCTAAGTCTAAGTCTATGTGTGTGTGTATATGTGTACATGTAAGTGTGTGTTTGTTGTTCAGCACATAGGCTTATGATTTATAAAAAAAAAAAAAAAACACATACTTGTACAGCAATACGTATACGCATTGTGGGGGGGCACAAAATGCTTTCGACCTATGACACCCAAAACCCAATTATATTGAATTGCAGCACATACAAATGTTTTAAATATGCAAATTTAATTTGTATTATTCTCAAATCTCAAATCTAAAACAAAAACAAAAACATAATTAACAATGATAACAACAACTATTGCCATTGGTAATATGAAGGTCGACTACAGCAACGGCAGCGGCAGTGGCTTCGAAGCGACTCTTAGCCTGGCTAACGATGCGAATACGGCAGCTGTATCAACAACGCCGATAACGATGCGCGATGCGGATGCAACAACAACAACAACCACAACAACAACAGCAACAACAACAACTGCAACAGATACTGCAACTGTAACAGTAAGTGAGGCAAGAGAGCGACGCACACAGCCGTCAGCTGGAGTCGCTGTCGAAGAAGCAGAAGCAACAGCAGCAACAGCAACAGCAGCATCAGCATTGGTTGAAGCAAAAGAAGAAGAAAAAACAAAAACCGCCTTAAGTTCAGGTTCAAGACTGGCCAACAAGTCAGCAGCACGAGGTGCGCCCAAGTCAGAGAGCCAAAGTCAGAGCCAAAGTCAGAGCCAAAGCCATAGCCAGAGCCAGAGACGACTGTACCAAAGAGAGAAACTGCATCTGAATCTGAAGATGAAGCCAGCGATTGCCAAAAGGACAGCGTCAGACAGTTGAGAGTGCAGCGAATTGTGGGCAGATGCTGCCAAAGGACAGCAAAATCAACAGCAACAGCAAAAGCAAAAGCAAAAGCAAAGGCAAAAAAATGAGAAGCAAACGATAAGAGAATAAACAATGATCAATGATCAACTGTGATAACTCGTATGTACTATGTGTATATAGGCCATATATATACTTATTGTATAACACTTATTAACTACGTGAACTACTGCAATGATCGTGACGTAACGTAACGTAACAAGTAACGTAAATGCAACGTAACGAGACGTGACGGGAGAAACGCGTATACCGATACACAGGGCGACTAACAGAGTGGCCTTAGCTTGTGCGACTGAATCAAGATCGAGATCAAAAATCGATAGACGATAATTCTGATAACCGATAACCGATAGCCATAAATCGATAAACAAATAATACATAATCGAGCATCGATAACTGACAAACATAATCAAATCAAACTCATCAGCGTGTAATCAAAATAAACGAAATTTATCAAAATATATATAAAACAACTGCACAGCCAGTTAACAGTTCAAGTAACAGTAATAATAACAGTAACAGTAACCGTAACATTAACAGCAGCAGCAACAGCAAACAGCAAACAGCAAACAGCAACAGCAACATTTCTATTAAAAGTAACAGTAAATGTAAAAAGTAACTGTACAAGCATACTGTACCTGTAACCGTCAAAATCTTACACTCAGGCTACTACTACTGTTCTGTTTAGCGTGCGTGCGTCGTGCGTGTGTGTGCGTGCCACGCCCACCACCGCCCACCGCGTGCACTCAGAGGGTTGGTTGGTGCCCGCGGTGCCATCCCCCCAAACGCAAAGTGATAGAAAATGGTAATTACAAAACAAACAAATTATAGTCATTAACTATCCTTTAAAAGCAAACAATGTCCTCAAATTCTATCCAGCTATCCAAAGTTCATCTCTGACTCTCTCTCTCTCTCTCTCTCTCTATCTCTCTCTCTCTCTCTATCTATCTCTCTGTATCTCTCTCTCTCTCTCTCTCTCCCTATCTCTCTGTTTAACTATCCATCTGTCTGTCTCTCTCACTCACTCTCTCAATCTGTATCTCTATTTCCAACTGTTTATCACACTCTACAAATGCGTTTATTTTCATAATTAAGTAAATAATTGCATATATTGTAGTTCAGATATTATTAGCTGCAATTTTGCAAAGAGTTATTTCGTTTCGTATTCAAATTATGAGTTGAACTGCCGATTTACCGTTTAACCAGCGACTGAATAACGGCAAACATTTGAGTTACATTTTGCATTTTATTTTAGATTAGTTTCTGCCTTTTTGTTTTAGCTTTGTCGCTTCTCTCTCATTTGGTTATTGAGTTTCTTTTTTATAGTCGGATAACATGAGCGCGATCAACACAAACGATTGAACCAGAAAACAGAAATGCAGAAATGCAGAAAAGCAGAAAAGCAGAAAAGCAAATAAGCAAATAAATAAACAGGGGATGCAAATTCATTGCAATTGATTGAAGCGTAAACAATAATCGATATTTTATCAAAAGCAACATTTCACGTGAGAAACCAACGATAACGATAACTGATTGCTCGCCTGCTACCAACAATATGCTGTCTACGAAACAAAAAAAACAAAACGAAAAGATCATAAACTGTAAACCTAAACGAAAACTATTCTAAAATAATAACGATTAAATAATTATGTAACACACACATATATATATATATATAACTGAATATAATCAAATTGAAAACCAATAATAATCAAATTTAATACAAACTACACGCCTATAATTGTGAGAGCAACCCAGTCAAGACAGCAACCTCTCATCACCAACTCTGTTTGTTTGTCTCTCACTCTCTCTCTGTGTCTCTCTCTCTCTCTCTATATATTTATATATATATATATACATATATTTAGATATGTATGTATATTAAATATGTGGTATATATATCTCCATTGTATGCAATAGACACAAAGCAACACACACACACACATAAACACACACACGCCCAAGTATCTGTACTAAACGTTTAGGGGCAACCACTTTGTAAAAGTATAGTAAAGTGTTGCGCGTGCCTCCATTGAATGATGATAACAATAACAATATGAATACCAAATATATTCATATATATAAATAAAGCGAACTGGCCCAAAAAAAAAAAAAAAAGAAAAAAACCAAAAACAAAAACAAGCAATATCAGCGGAGTTTCTTTTCATTTAATTTCTATTACATACATATACTATATAATTTTCCACATATATCAATAACGATGACTATTTATGCGTATCAACTAAGCGAAATCCATCAAAAGTACAATTTACATTATACCATAACATATAACAAGAATGAAAAGCTGCGATAAGTATGACTGCAAGTCCAACATCGATTCACAAACAGCATTAGCCCCTAAATAGCTCTATTGCCGCGTATATGTTGTTCTGTGTAAATATTTTGCCAAAAACAAACAAAAAAAACAATCCCAAAAAGAAAAAATAGAAAAAATTAATAAACACAACAATAAGACAAAACACATAAAAGCAACTTGAAATTCAGCAAAACTCAACAGGGATCATTGCCCCCTCCCCCCCCCTCTCTCTCTCTCTCTCTCTCTCTCTCTCTCTGTCTCTCTCTCGCTTCCTCTCTCTCTCTGTGTCTTTCTCTGTCTCTCCGTCTGTCTTTTCTTGCAAAAAAAAAATAAAAATAAAAAAAATAAAAAATTGTTTTGAGTTGTGATTATTTATGGATTTAATACGAACTTTAATTATGAGGTCCTTTGTATCTTTTTTGTTGAGTTCCTCTTTTATATTTGTTTGTGAACTTCCATTCAAGAACTTTACACTGAACCACCCTATAAAACTCCGCCTAACCCCACTAGCGCACACCTATATAGCAGTTGGCTAAAGGCCTCGACCAAATCGAAAAACCAAAAAAAAAAAAAAGATAAATTTAATAATAATAATAATAATAATAAAGGAAAGATGAATAAGCGCAATGCTTTGCAATTTTATTTAGTCACATATCTGACTGCAGTCTACAGATTTTCTGTTGCGTTTTATATTATTCGTTTGTTTTCGACATCTTCTTCTTAGTTCCGTTGTCCTTTCGTAGTTAAGAGCAAATTGCACGTGTCTAAACAGAGTATCTAAATATAATCGTAATCCGTATGAAAGAATTGAAGCCTCTTTTTTATGTTCCTTTTCTGTTGTCGACGCTTTGAGTAGCGTTAAGTGTACACGGCAGATAAACCAAACTTAACCATAACCGTATTCGTATTCGTATTCGTATCCGTATTCCTATTCGTATTCGTATTCGTATTCGTAACGCATACAATAATCAATTAAATCACATGACATATGTATGTATGATATATGTACCTACACGTACGTATCTTAACTTATTTAATCCTCATGTCTAAATTGTATCTATCAATTAAGCAGCTTCTACATGTAGTATATATCTACATACACACATATATATATAAATATATATATATATATATATATATATCCTATATGCATCCTATATGCGTACATACATACATACATGCATACAAATATCGGGTCTGACTTCGGTATTACGCATACGCAGCATGCATCATGCGAAATCGATCTAAAAAATGCAAACTTCGTGCAGCTATCGAATGCTAACTAGGACTTCAGCTGCACTTTTCGCAGCGCATGCTTCACATGTGGTATGTACTAGAATTAACCGATACTTAACTTCGTCTACATATATATATATATATGCATATATGTATTTATATAGATATATGTCAACTGTGTACATCTCAGATACAGCTTGATACATGTCCGTGTATCTGTATGTCAATGTGCTTATGTATATGAACATGTATGTGTTTGTGTTTGTGCCTATGTATATGTATATATGTATATGTATGTGTCTATGTATGTGTAGATGTATGTGTCGATGTATGTGTATGTGTATGTGGATGTGTATGTGTATTCGTATGCGTTATTATCTAACAATAACAATAACAATAATAATAATAACAATAACATTAACTCATATCTATATCAAAATATTGAACACTAATTAATCGTACCACTATTCCAAATGCCTTAACTGTTAACTGTAAACTTAATATATATTGTGCATTGTAATCTTGTCGAAGTACTTTGTATGTTAAATCTCTTCAGTTTTCATTGGTTAATTTGTTGATATTTGATGCTGGATTTTAATTTAACTAATATCAATTATTGATAAATGTACTCCTTTCATTTTCATTTCCAATGCTCTATGCGCAACGTAAGCGATGCTATAACTATCGATAGCTATCGATAACTGTGCGTGCGGAGAATGCAGATAAGCAACCACTATCATATATCAATATATTTACATATATATATATATATATATATACATATATATATATTACACAAATACTCGTACATACAAAATCTATATATATATATATATAAATATATATACATATTTGCATTTATATACGTATGTTATATATCTAATCAATTATATATTTCATATACATAGATATTCATATATATAAATTTATATATATATATATATATATATATATATATATATTTATTTATATACATATATCTCTAAATGAACAAAATAACAATAACAATAATTATTATTCATAATACCAAAAAGTAGTTGTCGTTGTTGATGTTGTTGAAAATGTGCAATTTTGAATTGATCGAAAGTAAAAAGAACTTAAGAAAACCAAAAGCAAACAATATGTGAAGAATTTTTATCAAAAGAAATGCCAAACTGAAGCTGAACCCAAAACAAAAACAGAACAAAACAAAACAAAAAAAACTATATATATATCATAATAATAACAATACAAAATATAATAAACGTAATTAAGATATACTCGAAGCATAAAACCAAATACATTCTATACGAGCAGTTCAAATGGCGCCACGCCAAAAAGTATGCAACTGTATTCTTTTTGTCTGCCACCGCTGCCCGCGACTGGCATTTTTGCAATGGAAACGCTTTATTTTTGAATACCAGCCAGAAGAACCCAAACACCATCACACCAATGATATATTGAACCCACTAACCAACCACAATATCCTTTTGACCTACCCCCCACCACCCCCCCTAACCACTCCCACCGACCCACCACACCCCACACCCTAAAAACTCTCTCTTCTTCTCACAAAATGCTAATTTCAATGTTTTTGTGTGTGTGTGTGTGTGCCTGTGTGTGTAAATTATTTGTATTAAATTTGGTTAACAAAATGTAAAAACAGCAAAAGCAAAACCAAATCCAATAAATATACTCAATTACCAAATCAAACGGACAGGCAGCATATATGTTGGCAATCGAGCAATTCTTACCCCTAATCCTGATATCGTAGAATCGTAGTATCAGCAGCTGATCAAAACAAAATCAAATCAGCAATAAATCAATCAGCAATGAGAACGTATTAAGCTCAACTCAACTCAACTAAAGTCAACAAAGAAAAGAAAATCAAATAAATAAAACACGACAAACCAGAGTTTTTAATGTTTTGTCAGTCAGTTTCGAGATGTTTATTGTTTTTATTTTGAAATTTCGATAAGTCCAAAAGAGTAACAAATATCACAGTGTTCAACGAAATTCAATGTATGCCAATACAAAAAATGCAAAATATATAAACAGTATAACTAACATATATACTAACTAACACTTATACCAATACCAATACCAATACCAGTACCAATACCACTACTAATACCAATAACAATACTATATATACTATATACTACTACTATACATATACTATGCTTAACGGCTCCTGTTCTATAAACTTTATACTAACAATTATTTTATTAAACACTGTCACAAAACACCGCCCAAACCACCCAAACGAACCCACCACCCACCACCCCCACCATACACCCACCCCACACCTCTCCACTTAATCACAATTACCCACAAAAAGAATCCTCGCAACGGGCAACTTTATACTTTTCCATTACACTTAATGACATAATATTGTAAAATGTAAATTGTAACTAGTAATTTGTAAACCGTAATTTGTATCTTGGATCTATGTATGTATATAAACTATTTAACTATACATATGCCAATACCTACACCACTTAATATTAATATTTATATTTAACTTTAATCAATCCCCATGTCCTATCAATAGGCGGCTGCTCAATTTGCTCGATAATAATTGCTTGAAATATCAATTGTCTGCAGATGGGCAATTTCCATAATCGGCTGCAAAACTAAACTCGTCCTTGCTTTTGTTTGCCTTTTTGTCAGGACCCCAAGGAGCATGCCACACTTTGGTCTATGTCTGCCACTTGTAGTAATTCTAGCCACTTAATAAGTCAATTGCTCGGTACGCAAATCACGGATCAAGCTATTATTCTCGGAACTATTTATTCTATTTTCACAACAATTTCAATAAAATGTAAACTGTATATTGTAATGACAGCACACACACACACACACACACACACACACACATAATTACACACGCACGAGTAATTTGTATATAGCTCATCTCCATTAATGTAGTTTCCCTTGTGCCAAAATCAATTTAAATGGGTTTTTGCTTCTGAGAACACCAATCATTTTTTTAATATATATCTTTTTTTTTCTGTGTGGCTTTTTTTGTTCGCCATTTTGAGCACTTTTGAAGTAACGCATGAGTTTCGTATATCGCAATATTCCCAGTCGGGAAATGTTGCTTACTTTGGGGTTAATCCAAATATAACAAATATATATTATGTACAGTTATATTCCTTTGCTGCGTACTTTGGAATCGATTTTGTTGTTGTGAATACAAAAAGTTTACACTTCAAAAACAACTCATCTCATCCACATCACAGAACGATGGCAACTCATTCGTTGTAAAAAAAAAAAGCATAACTTGAAGAAAAATCGATTTCGATTTTGGTAACACAAACAAGCTCGGTTATCCATAGCAGTGATCAGCGGGATATATATATATATATATATTTGTATATATATATATATATATATATATATACAAAATAATAAAAGCTATGTATTAATGTTGAAAATTGACCTGATGTATACATATGTATGTACGTATGAATCTATAAATCATTAAATGTAAATGGTTTGCATAAATACTCGTAATAATTGTATAACAAATCGTAACTATTCGTTATAGCTAAGAAAGAAGCAAGTGCTTGCTCCCTAATACTGCTAATCCAAGTTTGTTGCTCGAAATTCTCAGTCTCTATTTATCTATTTCAAATACGCACACAATCACACACACTCACACACACTCGCACACACGCACACAAACACACATACACGTCAAAGCAGCTAAGAACACAAAATTTACTTTGTTTAACGATTTCAATCGCGTGTCATTTTTATTACCTACGATTTTCGTTTGAGTTTCAAATTATGGTTGTCCAGATGGATGTGTCCAGAATTCAAATCAAACGCAATCATCACCTGTATGAAATGTAATTTCTACTGGTTACTTATTCGTTAGTTAATTAGTACTCGTTATCCATTACTCGCCACTTTCCACTTGTTAGTTGGCACTTGGCACTTGGCACTTTGTGACTGCCGCTTGACTTCAATTGTTGATTGAAGTTTGCTGCAAGAGCACTTAGGCGCATCCCTAGATTTAAAATCAAAGGCAATCACTTAGAGGAAATGGAACTTGGACTCGTTGCTGGCCAATCAGTACTCTTTATCCGTTACTCGCCACTTCTTTCCACTTGTCAGTTGGCGCTTTGCGACTGCCGCTTGACTTTAATTTATTATTGAATTGCTGCAAGAGTTCTTAGACGCATCCTAATGAGGCGTAAGTGGCAAGCACCGCCACCAGCTCCAGCACCATTCACCATAATAAGAACAAGAAGCGGCAACAATATGTATGACGCTTAAGGGACTCACAGGATACTCGAACAACGAGCGCAGCCAGGCTAAGCCAGCGAGCCGTATTGTAACAAAGCTTATTTTTATTGCCCAAATATATTGGCAATGTTGTTCTAATAGCAATAACGAGCTACCCCTCTCTCTCTCTCTCTCTCTTGCTCTCTCACTGTCTGTCTCTGTCCTGGACAGCCAGTGCCAGTTATTGCCTCGTACTAGTAGCAGTTACAGCAACAGCAACTGAAGCAGTAGCAGCAGATTCCTAGTTTACCAGGAGTGCGGCCATAAAATTCATTGTTATTGTTACTGGTTACTGGTTGCTGGCTGCTGGTTACTGGTTACTGGTTACTGGGCATAAGTCAGTCAGTCAGTCGCACAAGCATTGCAGTCGGTTGGCGGGCAAAAGCCATTTTGTTAATCAGCCCGTAAGCGTAAGTCACTCAGTCCAGGCTAACTCACATGATGCTTATTACACACTCAAACACACACTCACACATATGCACAGTAGCGAGTGGTCTGGCCAAATATATATATATATATATATATATATATATATGTGTATATATGTATATATGTATATGTATGTGTGTAATGGGTATGGGAATATTCGGGTCCAGGGGACCTGGTAAATTCACTTTGGTGCCGGATGGCTTTGCGTTGCGTTGCTTTGCCCGTTGCTTCATTTCATTACAATTGGATTCTTTTTGTTTCGTTTCGTTTCGTTTCGATTTGTTGTTGTTTCGTTTTGTTGTTGTTTCGTTTTATGTAGCCAATTTCAGAGATTTTGTTTTTCTTTTGTCGGTTGTTGTTTGCGATTATTTTGTTGTTTATTTTGTTTGTTAATATTTGTATTTCTGTTTAACGCCTTTGTTTATCAAAGACACTTTCAATCATCGAGATCATCGTTCTCGTTTCTCTAATATATACTACTACTACTACTACTACTACTACTACTACAGTGCGCCCTCGAATGTGCTTCCTACATTGAACATAGAAAAACTGAGACTAAACCATCTAAACTATTCACATAAAATATCGAAAAATTAATCAAAGTACTATAAACAAAAATTCAAATTAATTTGAACCCAACCCTCACCCAAAAAAAAACCAAAAAAAAAAATACAAAAATACAAATCAAAAACCGAAACAAAAACAAAAAAAAAAAATAAGAATGTTTATTTGCAACAAATTGTGACGAAAATGTTAACTGGCTCTCACCAACATCACAAATCACACAAAATCAATAAACAATGAAAACCAAATTACCTAATTAAATGCAAATGCAAATGCAAAAAAAAAACAAAAACAGAAACAGCAAAGAAAACACGATAAAACAACAAACAACAGCAAATGCTAAACGTTAAACATGCAAATTTCGGAACACCAACACCAGTCACCAGTCACCAGTCACGAGCTAGCAAATTGTATCAAATCAAAAAGTAGAATAACACTTGATGAAGTACAATAAAAAAAAAAAAAACAAAAAGATAATACCACGCCGCACACAGCTATAGTTCCACATGCAACACTTGGTTACTCACACTCCTCAAAAAAAAACCAGAAAGGTCCTCTCGCTGGGATCTGACTAGGCAACTTTTAAACTGCTTTCAATTGCGCTTAGTTTCCACAATCCACTACTCCGTCTCTAACTCTCTCTCTCTCTCTCTATCTCTCTCTCTCTTGCTCTTGCTCTTGCTCTCTCTCTCTCTCTCTCTCTCTCTCTCTCTATCTATCTGTCAAGAATCCACTATTCACAATCCACCACTCTCACGAAACATCACCAACACACTCGCTGCGTGCGCTCACTCGTTAGCTGATCACGATCACTTACTATATACGTACTCACTCACAAACTCACTCACTCTCCACTCTCGCTCGCCACTCGTCACTCTCTCTCTCTCTCTCTATATATAAATATATATATATATAGATAGATATATATATATATATCTGTCACACTGCGGAATGGCCAAGTAAGAACACACGCTCGGCATTCAACGTAATGCCAAACACTCGTTCGTATTCAGCAAGCGGATGCGACGATCACTCGTTAAGATCACAACAACAACAACAACTACAAGCAACAACAGCACTCTCCAACACTTTTTACTCATCAAAATGAAAAACAAAACAAAACAACAGAAAAAAAAGAAGAAGAAAAACCTAAAAGAAAAAAAAAACAACACAGGAAAAGCAAGGCAAAATCAAATTAAACTTAAATCACAATGAAATATATACAATATTTTGATAAACAACAATTGATTAACTAAACGCCAAGTTTTATACAATATAAACTTACTCACTCTCTCAACCCAATCTCAATCACTCACTCAATCACTAAAATGTCACAGTAACTTTATCTCTCTCTCTCTCTCTCTCAATCACGCAGTCACTTAATCACGCAATCACTGACTCTCACCCAAGCTAAGCCACAGCCAAAGCAAAACTAATCCAATTACCAAATTACCAAAATACCAATTACCAAAAAAAAAAACCAAAAAAAAAAAAAAACAACCGTTAACTGAAAAAGCTAAAATAAAGCAACTATAAATGATAATTTTACGCCACACTCTGTATTTTACTTATGTATATGTATATGTATCTGCCATCCATTTATTACCTCTCAAACTTAAACAAACCAAAATCAAAACTATATATCTATGTATGTGTGTATATACTAAATATACATATCTAAAAACTTATTCCCCTTATATCAAATGCTAAAACCAACCAACTAGTAACACTCAAGTAAACTTAACCAAAGTCAATGCCAATGCCAAAGCCAAAGCCAACATCGAACTTCAAACAAGGCCGACAAAACACACACAGAAATACCATAATCAATACCTATATAAATACAACAAAGTCAATATAAATCAAAAAAATACAAAATGAATATAAATTCAAGCCGCGCTTAACGTATGGCAATTGTAAATATTTTAAGTAATGCTATTTTACATTTCAACATTTTTGGAAAACTCCAATTCAAACTCCAAATAAAAAGAAAAGAAAACAAACCCAAAAACTACACTCGATTGTAAGCTATTAATTTGAGCAGAAAGCAGAAAATGCTAGAACAATATCAAATACTTACTATTATCCAAATACCTCTATATATATGTATGGTGCTTTACGCTACTGTCCCAAGATATAGCGGAAAGTATGCTAATAGATTTGTAGGACAGTGCGTGTGACAGATCGTATGTGATATATTTTAGATATTCACCTTTATAAGATCTGTAACACACATCTAAAAAAAAGAAGCAAAACTAATACTTAAGCTAAGCCCAGCGAGCAGCGCACAAACTGCAGGGAAAAGTGAATTTAAACAATTACCTATAACCGTATATAGACCACTACGTATCTATCTCGCTCTCGATCTCACTCTGTTCTCTCTCTCTCTCTCTCTATATATATCTCTCTCTCTCTCGAAAAGTAAATATATATTTATATATGTCTGTTTGTCTCACTCTAACTTGTATTGTGTAATATTTAGAAATAATGTACCAAATTTACACCTAACTTCAAATTTGTTCGTACATATTTTTCTCCATTCAATTCAAATACATCTAGTTATTTCCATATACAATCTTAAATTAACTATGATATGTATCCATCGAATTTTCTTTTTCTACTTCTTATTTTCAAGTGTACAACACACTCACACTCACGCTCACTCTCACCCTCTCTCTCTCTCTCTCTCTCACTCTCACTCTCACTCTCACTCTCACTGTCTCTCTATATACATATATATAATATATATATTTATATATATATATATTATATATATCTCTCGCAATTTAATCACAATTACATGCACAGCTTTCAGCTGTCGCACATACATTTTTATTGCTCACTGTTCCACAACCACCAACAACGACACCACCAATAACGCCACACCCACCACTACCTTCACAACTCACCACTACACACCACGCTCACACGATAATGATCACGATCACGATCACTATCACGGTCACGATCACGATCACGATCACGATCACAATCATGATCGCAATTAATCGCTCACCGTTCACCGGGTTAGACTTTGATCACTTTTCAAGCAATTTGAACAACAAGAATTCACCACCGCTCAGCTCACAATTCACCTCAGCTACAAATTAGCAAAGCTCCAAAATTTTATTATAATACTTACTAATGACGATCACAAATCACTTATTCACCAAAAAAACAAGCAACCAACAAGCAAAACTACCAACCACAAAAAAGAATTAATAAAAATAAATAAAAGTAAAAAAAACACCACCACTAAATCTGTGCATTCAATTTGAAGAAAATTGATGAGCCATTATCGAAATTTCATGGGTGTGACCAGACCGTTTCACGAGTTATTCATTACATTTTTGATTTTGATTTTGTGGATTTGTCGTTAAGTTCGTTTAACTTTTCATAGTCTCAGGCGAATGTCAAAAGTGAATCCATTTTATAAAATATCGATTGAGTGGTCATCGTTACGAACAAATAAACTCAAATTCAAATTCAAACTCAAATTTCAGTTCAATTATTTGTACAAATTACTTTGAGTCCAATTGGCATTCAGCCCATTCAAAAGGCGGCAAATCTGAAGTGCAACATCAAACAGATAGATTTATTGGCAGCCGATACCTCAACTATCAATCTAATTCATTATCTCTATATCTCAATATCCCTATCTCACTCTCTCTGTCTCTCTCTCTCTCTCTCTCTCTATGTTAATCTCGCTGTCTCCAATTTACTGTGATCAACTGGGTAGTCAAATCAAATCACTTCAGTGGCCGCCAATCATTTAGTCAAAACTTAAATTTGCATTCCCAGCAATTGAATTGAATTGCTAGTCAACATTGTCGTAATTCGTTTCACACTTCACACCAAAATTGATTTAATGTTCTATTGAGTTTCTTCTTACTTTTCCGTTAATATAATATCCATCTGCATACATAAAGAAAAGCCAGCCCTGAAATTACCAAATTGCTGTGACACCTTACTATACTTATATGAGATTAAAAATTTCAAATCAGAATTACAAATTTGACAACTCGAAATTGCAAAATGTATTTATTTCGTATTAATTAATTTATAACTCCATCCCCCCCACACCCCACCGCCCACCGGCTCACATCAGCGCGCCCAAATTGAGCAGCCTCCAAAAATAAAAGCCGATCTCTTAAATGGATATATAATTATAGATACGATTAGTACTCTAATCGCATTTGGCCATCTGGCTATTCAGAATGGGCGCAGCTATGGGGCCGAGATGGGCCAATTCAGATCAGATCAGATCAGATCAAAGTAAAGTAAACCTGATAGAGTATGTAATTAAAAACCTGTACGTATAGGAGACAATTTTCACCTCTCTCTCTCTCTCTCTCTCTTTGTCTCAATTTGTCAATCTCTCTGTCTCTCTCTCTGTCTGTCTACTTGTTAATTTGTAAGTCAGTTACTCTAATTTTAAGAAAGAAAGAATATAAGAAGACAAAAGAAAGAAACAGTAGCCCTGCCATATAAGTAAATGTACATATATATACTTATAAATACTTTTAAAGCACAATTAACAAAACAGAAAAAAAAGAATAAAAAAGAAAAGAAAAAAGCAAAAAGAAAAAGGAAAAAGATAAAGAGAAAAACATAATACAACTAATTATGAAGACAGACATACTTAGCAAAATTTGTATTACAGTTTTGCATTGAAACTCTTTTCGATTTTAAACACCCGCCCCTCTAAAATCGCCCCGCCTGCCAATACGCTTAATAATAATGTTCTCTCTCTTCGCATACGCCACAATAAATCAACAAAAACAACAACAACAACAACAACGTCGACAACATCAACAACACAATCGATAATCGAAAATCGATAATCGATAAATAGGTGTCTCATGTCAAAATCGATTCACCTGTTTTTCGCCTGCACACAAACGCAACGGTTATTTTACTGATCACATTCTCGATTGCTGTGACAACGCGGCAGTACGTAGGAAATCCCATAGACTGTGTACACACAAGGTGAGTTCGATTGATTTTGATTTTGATGATCATTTAACCATTAACTTAAATGGTTATATATATATGTTTTTAACCATACCAAATATATAAACACATTGTTTTGTCCACAGAGACATTCCCGAAGATGTTCTCAACACATATTGTTGGATACACTCAACGTATACTGTTGTGGATGCGTTCATGAAAAAGCAAGGTTCCGAGGTGCCTTTTCCTGGAATTCACAATTCACAGGGGCGTGGCCCTCTAACAATAAAGCACACAAAATATTATCAATGGGTAGCGTTTACACTATTTTTTCAGGTAAGCCAACCAATCTATATTTATATTTATATATATGTACATATGAAATTGAAATACTAAAATAAATAGTGTGCTTTCAAAAGCTGCCCCAATAACGAAAACCGTCGTGAGTTGTGCATATGAAAAAGCTTAGCACAGCCAACTAAGCCAATTCTCTAGCCGAGCACGAGCTTTTCAGCGTTGTGGTACAGGAACTCGCTAAAAGCTTATATGCTTTTCACAAACATGGCTATCCTTTTGAGTTGGACTTTCAACCTATAAAGCTTGTTTCTTCTTCTTTGAAAGCTGCCTGAATGAAGATGGCAATTTGTCGAGCGCATTGATTAATGTCCATTCTCTGAACCGAATCCAAAGCAACTAAAAACTTTTATAATAACTTTATATTTGTATGTATGAACAGCAGTTTCTAATTGCATGTTATTTATTGTTAACTGGACATTTGAGATGCCCAAAACAGTAAGGAATAAGGCAAAGCTATTGACGCAAATGAATACTTTGAAACTGAGATGGGTTTTGTTTTCGTTATTATCTATCTAGTTGGATGACAAAGAGTTACTCTTAGTTTGATTTATGCATTTCGCATTGTTCGATTACTGAATGAAAGGATAAACTGTTAGTTACCCTGACCTTTGTTGACCTAGCATAACAATAGCATTCCTTTGACGCACAGCTCATCTGTGCTCAACTTCCCAGCTGGTCTCCTCTGCAATGAATGCATCTGTGTGTGTGTGTGTTTCAAATTGGTCGACCAAGAGGTGGAGCAACAGATGGGGATAGATAGGTGGTGGAGAATAGGAATGGGGGATGCGTAGTTTGGATATGTCTAGCCAGGCACGGGGATATCAAATCGCTTGGGATTCCCATTCGATGACGTCGCCTTTTGTTTTGAGCGGCATCAAGAGGTATCCCTGTGCTGCTGCTGTTGTTGATGATGATGATTATGGTTTAATGCGGCATACGATGAGCGGACACGCTGCATGTTGACGTTGCAATTACGCGCTGCGTCAACCGTCAAGTGCCAGACACAAGCCCCAAATTGCAACTCCCCGTACCACATCCCCCGCATAACACAAATGTTTTGTTGTGAAAATCGTGCAGCCGGATGAAATGAAGCGATGACTGCGCAACTATTTTTGGAGCAGCCGCCACAAAACTTATCAATTCTCTTTCTCCAACTGTTTGACTGCACACTTTTCCATATTCTCGCCGCGCCTTCTGTCTCTCCCACAACCCTCCCCGTACCCCACCTCCCCCACCCAAGCCCCCACGTCTCTCGACCACTTCATATTATTATATTTGTGTGTCTGTGCTATTTTGGGTAAAAAACAAAACGGGGAATGCAACCGCTTGACCCCGTTTAAACTTTACCAATGGAGCGGCACAGCCCCCAGCAATGGCCAGTGGCAAGGGGGTGGTGGGGAGGTGTGGGGTATTGCATTGGCGTTGCCAGAGCATCCGCCTGGGGCGGCTTAGTTAATTGTTCTCCGGCTGCATTTGCCTGGGGCAGCGTTAATTTCAGAGTATTTTATCAATTTGATGCACGAGCTGCTTGATATTTGTATTAATTTATTTACGCGGCCTGAGAGCAGCTAGATAATGATGATGCTAGCAGGGATGCCAGCGGAGCGTGGAGGCGCCAACAGAAAAACCAAATTCAACAACAACAACAACAACAACAAAATAGACAAAATATAAACAAAAAACGGAACATCAGAAAAAACCGAAAGTAGCATTTAATTTACGAGGCGACTTGTGTGTGGCCAAAAATGTATGTTGTTGTATCGAAGACGGCCCTCGAGGGAATACCCAGAAGCATGAGCATATCATTAAATTATAATATCCTATTTATCAAATCATATTTCTTCCTGATCGCAATAACAACCGACACAACCATTTGACATCTCTCGACCGGTGGCAATCAAACTGCATGCCCAATATCTCCAGTGATGAGTCGATCATAAATCTCGAAATAACATAAGAGAACTACAAGATCCGCAGGCCTGCCACACCTGATAGATCAACCAGCCAGATGTAGAGCTGAGATTTCCGAATAATTTCTGCCATGAATGACATGAAATTTTCATTTTAAGAAAAGAGTATTTTAAAGATCGGTTAAGTTCTGTCAAGTTATGGCAGTGAATTGTTTGGATCCATTCCTTAATATGTTTGTTAAACTCTGAGAAGGTTATGACAACGAAAAGTCCTTCTCGGCATTTTTTTATTTCCATAACAAAAAGTATCTTTTCCTTATCCGAAATAAATAGTTGTTGTCCACGAGTCAACAATTAGCAGCGCTGCCACTGTTTTTCATACTTACTCAGGCATTGGGCATAATGCAAAAATTGGCGCTGTTCCCAACCAACAAAGTGTTATGCATTTTCACGCTCGTATTTTGGCTAATGTTTTGTTTATTAATGAGGCGATGCTTATCCGGCACAGACGTCGCGTCGACTGCACTAAAAGCATAAAACTCAATCTGAGACTGAGACTGAGACTGAGACTGAGACTGAAACTACTGAAACAGAGGCCGAGGTTGACTGTGCGACAGCAGCTCCTGTTGTTGAATCTGATTCTAAGTATGGCCAAAAGAAACTGTTGTCTTAATGGACAAATTATGCATTGAAATGTGCTGTTGTCTTTCGTCTCACGTAGACACAAAAACCAATTGAATTTTAATAGACACTGTGACTGATACATATGCATTTAGGCTTGTGTATACCCAATACCAATACCAATACCAACACCAATCTCAATCTCAATCCCAATTCCAATCTCAGCCTGCTGGCCAAGCACACACATACATTATTTTGCAAAATGCTCGCTTATTGTTGCTGTTGCGGCAGCTGTCCATCATGACGATATTTTCCGCTGCGACATGTGACAACATAATAAAATCGCCATAGGATTGCAGACAGTTTTTATTTGCATAACTCCAACTCTTCGGCTAAACTGGGGCTGGCAGTCGGCAATCGGCACAGGCCTTATTGATATGCTCCACATGGTGTCTGGGAGAGAGAACGAAACACGCATAAACTTCATGACGATATGTGTCCTGCATGTGTCCGGCTTGTGTCCTGCATGTGTTCTGCATGTGTTCTGTATGTGTGTGTGTGGAAATGTGGCGAAGCCTTTGTCTGCCTGATTGCAGCAATAATGAGCGGAAATCGCACAAGCAACACAGAGATACAAAGGGACAAGTTGACAAACAGCTGGACAACAATGTAAAGGACATTTTGTGTCCTTTCCTCTGTCTCGTCTCGGCTCGGCTCGGCTCGGCTCGGCTCGACTCGGCTAGTCTCGTCCCGACTCCTTTTCTATTTGCATTCATTCCCCTTTTGTGGATGGGATGCTGTTGCTGCCGTTGATAGCTGCGGATGTCTTCTGAGTGCGCGAAATAAATATGAGCATCATGTAAATAATTTGGTTCCACGCACAGTGGTTCGACACTGATAACTCATAGATTAATATGAGATAAGCCAATGGGGGAATCTTCATCTCTCCCTGCTGCACCAAGTCGCACCAACCAAACCAAACTTAGATAAACGATCAAAAATTGATCATTGCTTGAACTCATCTCCCCACAATAATGTTATTGAATAATTCGAAATATTACTTTTTCTTTAAAAAACTGTAGAATCGAATTCATAAATCTATCCCAAAAAAAACTATATATATCCTTTTTTATCTTGAAAGAACATAAATGATTTATATATTTTTCTAATATTATATATTATATATTATATATTTTCTAATATTATTGGTAACATCATAAATTTGAAGCAGATTAAAATGGGGTCTTCGGTTTCTCCATTTTTCTGTATATATATTGGCAGTAATATTGCTACCAATTGATATTTGGAACCACTGTGCGGGGGTCTGCCAATCGCAACTGTAACTGTAACTGTAACCAAGGCTGTAACTGTGTGGAACTATGGAGCTGCCCATTGTTGTGTGTGTGTGTGTGGTCTTCTTTTTCTTCTATGTTGTGGGAAACAGATTGTTGCAAAAGCCGCAACAGCAATGTTGAGCGTAGAACGTATCGAACATAGTCGTTGTCAGTCAGTTCATTGTTGTTTACAGCCGCCAACATTCAGTCACTCACACACCAACACACCAACACACACTAACACACACTAACACACACACACACACCAAAACACACAACATACAGCCAACTGCCAAATGCAACATACAAAAACTTAATAGAGACAGAGACATCAACAAGCCGGAAGTGTGTGTTGCTCGCGAGCAAGATGGCCACATGCGGAGAGAAAGAGAGAGAGAGAGAGTGCCAGAGCCAAAAGCAGTGATAGAGATAGATAGAGGAGAGAGAGAGAGAGAGAGCGAGAAATAGTGAGCTAAAACAAAAGTCGAGAGACAGATAGATAGATAGAGTGAAAGGCTGGCATCGCTGGCAGCGAGTCATCGCTGGCAGAGGAAATGTGAGCAGAGATCTGTCAAAAGAGAGAGAGTTTGGCCAGCATCAGCAACAGCAACAGCAACCTGGCCCGGCCAACAGCGAACGATGCTGGCCATTTCCGCAGTGTCTTTTTGGTTGGCGAGGCTAACGCGCGCGCGTTTTTCTGCTGTGATCTCGAACCGAACAGCCAAGCAGCAGCAACAGCAGCAACAGCAGCAACAGCAACAACATCAATAGCAACAATAGCAACGACAGCAACAAGAAAGCACGCCGCGATTCAAATAACGAAACGGCGACCAAGTCGAGCACTGCCAGACGCAACGGCAATTTTCAATTCGTTTCGTTTCGATTCGATTCGTTTCTATTCTTTTTTTTTTTTTTTGTTTTGTCATCAGTTGGTGGATTTGTTTGGCCAAATCTTTGGTGCGTCCGTGTGTGTGTTTTTTTTTTTGCGACGAGTCCTCGAGTTTTAAGTGCTTTTTATTGCGAAACGTATCTTTTTTTTTTTGTTGTTGTTTTTGTTGGTTGTCCGCCTCTGAGTTTTGTTTCGGTGTCTTTGGCTGTGCTGTGATCGAACAATGTGATGTGAAGAAGAGTCCTTTCACACGTGATGCAGCCGTTCGCAGGCCATGTGCCCGCGCCCGCGACGCGAGCGACGAATGCGATCGTATGAATATTCATATTATTCATAAATAGTACATATGTATATCATCTCCTCTTCTTCTTCTATTTTTTTTTCTTTTATTGCTCTTGGCGATCTGTTTTGATATATTCACAAAGCTTAAATCCCTCCCACATACACGTGCACACACGCACACACACACACACGCACACAGATACTTGCAGTGTTGGTCGTTGCCGATTTTGCTATTACTACTATTCGAAATTGTGCATGCTGACCAAGTGATTGGGATATTGGCATTGCTCTGGCCACCGCTCCATCATAATTAACTCTACAAAGTAAATAAATGAACTGGCCAAATGGACCCGGCCATGTGTTAATGGTGCGAGGCAGTCGCGGCAACAGTTTCGCCTTCATATTCACCAGCAGCGTGTACAAGTCCAAAATTGTTCACATGGCTTTTGTTTTTATTATTTTGGCAATTTTCTGGTTGATTTTTCTGGTTGATTTTTGTTGTTTTTGGTATTTTTTTTTGTTGTTTGCCAGGAGTGTGGGAGGCAGGCACTACATTGTTTAGTGTTCAATCACCCACGATCTTGCGCCTTCAATAGCCACTCCTCCCATCTCATTCAATACAAAGTGAGCATTTCGCATGGGAGAATTGCCATTGGCATAGTGATCTCGATGATGATGATGATGATCAAAAACGCTTTTACGTACACAAATTTTAATTTTTCATCTTTATTTTTATATATCAAACGACGTCGCTGCTTCTGTTTCAGTTTCTGTTTCTGCTTCTGGTTGTGGTTGTGGTTCTGGTGTTGTTGTCGTTTTTTGTTGTTTTATATCATTCACACTTAGTTTAGAATGATATATTATGTTGTGGTCTCTTGTTTGTAAAAGTGTTTTAATTCTCAACCCCCCTCTTAATGGAGGGAAGTTTTCATAAACTGATACAAACAATACGAAATGAGTTAATTATGGCTCGAGACAAATGGAACAGTGGGCAACAGAGCTGTTTGGCCAAAAAAGAAGCTCGAAGGAACTGCGTACGATTTAAATGTATACGTATCTATATTCTATGTTCAGATATTGGATGAGTTGCCAAAATACATTAAGTGTTTTGTTTTTTATTTTCATTTTTAATCCTTGAGAAGACACTTTATCAAAAGACTAATATAATATTAGATGAAATATATTCCAACTGTTCAGTTCATCAAAGATGTCAAAATTTAATCCAATAATATTCCAATTCAAAAGTAAAGATATTATATTTTCCATATATCCACAAGTATTTTCGCATACTTATGTGTGGTTTTATGGCATCCCCAGATGACTTAAGCCTATCAACCTCAAACTGTCTAGATGTCTTTAGCACTCACATCGTTTATTTGCTTACTGTGCGATATTTTTCCGATGCCAAGACTCCCAAAAATAAATATGTACTCGAAAGTAAATAAATCGCATATCGTATATTGTGTTTGACAACAGCAGCTTAGATCGAAAATCCCCTGACAAATCCATTGATATATATATATGCATTTATATATCTATATAATTGATATATAGATCAAAGTTATCACAGATATCGCAATATGCACAGTCTTTCGCATTTCTTGAGAATCAATTCGAAGTCGATGTATTTCATGGTGTATCAAATTGTGACCTCAACTGATGCTGAACCACATGAAACAGAATAGAGAATGCACGCCTGCAGTTGAATTTTATGATTCTATTCGGTTGAATTCGATTCAGTTTTATATGTAGTCGTAGTACTCGTAGTACTCGTAAATACTACGGTGATCTCTGAGGCACGTCAAAGTTTCCTTTACTTTGCTCACTTTTCGAATTCGATATTCACTTGTTGTTGTTGTTATTGTTGTTGTTTGGTTTCGTTTTGTTTCTTGTGATTTCTCATTACTCATTGCTCACATTTGTCAGGCGGCGAGGAAAACCCAATTAGTCATTGGGAGGTGCCGAGCTTTCGGCTTCCTATTTGATAGCTGAGTTGTTGTTGTTGTTGTTGTTGTTTGTTCATATTTTTTGTCTTCCGCAGAATTTCAAATCATAATTATAGATGCGTATATTTAAATTTAGACACGCATTGTTAGCAGTCCCATCCCCATCCCCATCCCCATCGCCATCCCCATCTCTCTCTCTCTCTCTCTCTCTTTCTCTCTCTCTCTCTTTCTTTTTGTTTGTTTGTGTAAAACAAATGGAGAGAAAAAAAGTGAAAATGTGAAAATTACAAAGTGGAACAGGAACGATTTAGGGCAAATGGGAATCTTGTTTTTCTTCTATTTTTTTTTTTTGGTTTTTGTTATTGTTGTTTGGTTTGGGGTGTGAGAATAAAATTGGGGACTCGTTTAACTTAATTAGGCATGCGTAGCGACAACAAACAAATTTGGAAATTTTGGAATTACTGGGTATTATCATGGAGCATGCCTGGCATATTTCCAAATGCCCTCGCCCCAAAAATATTTGTTGAAATGTCAAGTGCAGTAGTGGCCGCTGCTAAAAGCGTATCATTTTATAAACAACAACAAACACAAGAGCAACAGGGAGGAGCAGACCAACAGCAACAACAACAACAACAGCAACAAATTACAAACTAAACACAAACACAAACACAAACAAAAAACGAATGCCTGAATAAAACTTATGTGATTTTTGCCATAAACTTACGAAATCGATGGGCCTTGAGTTCGAGCTCCTTACGAGCACCTATGTTACCTATGTACAAACAGATATATCTTTTGGCTATATATACATATATATATATATATATATATATATGGACTCCGAGTGGAGTCGACAGTCTACATCGATCATCTCTTCTACACTTGATGGAGCGTTAATTATTGTGAAGCCTTCGCCATTGACTTTGCCTGGTTTATTGGGCCACGTGTGCGTATACGCAATTTGAACGTAGACGTAGGCATAGTGTTTCTATGTGTGCGTGTGCGTGTGTGTGTTTTATTATGCCTTCGACTAGGAATTTGTTTATAAACATTGCAATTTTGAATTTTAATGTTGATTTCGTAGCCCCAGCTGCGTGAGCATAAATTTATGAACATATGCTCACAAACATACATATATTTATATATATATATATATATATATATATATATATATATAAATATATATATGTAGAGTATATATTTATGTGTATGCTACTCCAACCCTAAACCTATACGCACTGAATTGGAAGCCCATCTAATGCCACATTTTATTTATATGCTCGCAAAGTTTTTTATTTGCTTTTTGTTTTTGTTGGATCTTTTTGTTTCGTTACGATAATTCAATGGTTGGCGAGCATTAAAGCTACCGCTAAAATAAATATTTCTACATTCAACCATAGAGAGTGAAAATGTTTCCAATTGCTTTTCAATAAACAAACTGCCGCCGCGAACCGAACTCAGTGAAAATATTAAAACAAATTTCGCAAAAGTTGATCAAAAGTTGCCGTCGCTATTTAATTTTGAATTACGCTTTCGCGTTCGCCATTGCAATAGTAAACATCAGACTGGAGTGCTGATCAGTGATTTAACCAGTCGCCATTCTCAAAACAGTAGCCAAAAACGAACCTCCCACTACAAAACAAGACACGAAACAAAGCAAACAAAATCAAATCAAACAAAATTTCAAGAAGAAACGAAAACAGGACAACAATCGGAATTGAATGCAGCCAAAAATGCCAAGTTCTATGCAAAGGAGGAAGCGCATATATAAAAAGTGTCCACCCAAATCCACCAGTCACCAGCTGTACCAGCTGAACCAGCTGAACCAGCTCAAAAAGCCGACCCAGCCGAGTCAGTTCATTGTTCCAGCAAATGTTCGAGCTGCGTACCGAGCCCACTGCTCTCGCCCAGCTGCTCAGCTGCCGATGATGGCCTGGCCGCGCAAGAGAAAGAACTCCAATCCTCAAAACGATATCTCAACGAGCAACTATCGATAGGCCAATCGATCGATCAATTAATCGATAGGCCCAGCTCAGCTCAGCTCAGCTCAGCTCGAATATCAGAGAACTCGAGTTGTATACAATATCAGAGTCCACATCGCATTCAATTGGATCCTATACGATACACACACACACACACACACACACACATACACATATGCACACACACACATATAGGAAGGATTGAGCGTCTCAGTTGAAGCCATATACCAATTGAGCTTTGGTAAAAACACTCCGCGCTCCGCTCTGTTTAACAAACCATGTTAGATATATTTCGTGGATTGAAAAACCTTGTAAAGGTCAGTCACGTTAATACCGATTCGATAGTATTCCGCCTGCACTACTCAATAACTGTGATGATTCTGATGTCATTCTCGCTAATTATAACCACACGCCAATATGTGGGTAATCCAATTGATTGTGTACACACTAAAGATATTCCAGAGGATGTGCTCAACACATATTGTTGGATACAGTCAACGTATACGCTCAAGAGTTTATTTTTGAAAAAGCAAGGCGTTTCGGTGCCATACCCGGGTATTGGCAATTCCGATGGCGATCCTTCCGATAAGAAGCACTACAAATACTATCAGTGGGTGTGCTTTTGCCTATTTTTTCAGGTGAGTTTCAAAAAGGGATCCACACTCACACTCACACACACACACATACACATACACATACTACTAACCCACACAGAATTGATAACAACGGCGGTCAACTGTGAGTGTACTTTGCCAGAAGCTAACCAGAAGATGCCATTATTATTATTATTAGAAATGGATACCAACCCAATGGCTGTCCAGTTGTGGTTGCTGTGCTCCTCTGTACTTCAGACATGCATGCATCTATTTAGCTATCTATCTGCTTTGAGTCCATTGACAGCGTCATCTCATCCACTCACTTTATTTCTGTCATCGCACAATGCATCAAATGTCAGATTATTGTCAGGCAGCGACTAAAGCAATTATCAATTTTGATGTATTTAGTAATTAAGAGCTTTGTGTGTTTGTGCCTGCCAGGGGGGGGAGGGGGAGAGGCAGTGTTGCCCATTGTGATATGCTTACATACTTTATGCATATGCATATGTATATGTACACACACACACACACACACACACACACACACATAAAAGAGCGTACATTTTTCAGTTTAAGTTTCAATACAAAATTGAAATTTCCAAATATTTGTGCTACTTTTTTGTTGTTTGCTGTTGCTGTTGTGGCTGTTGTTGTTGTGATTGTTGTTGTTGTTGTTGTTGTGATTGGTTGGCCTTTGAAGCACAAGCAGCTTGAATGCGCCTAGCCAATGAAATGGAAATGTTTAAACATATCCGTATTACCCGATTTGCTGCTGTTGCGAACATTTCACTTACGCACACTCAAGGCCAACAAGAACAGTTGACTGGGCCGATAGTCTCTCAGTGCTGTGACGTATTTCAATACGTCTACGTATTTGCATATACGTATACGTAATCGCATCTATGTCAGTATGTATGTATGTATGTATGTATGTATGTGTGTGCGAATTTATGTATGTTTGATTGCGATTGCTCGATTGTTTGTTTGTTTGTTTGTTAATCGAGGCGCATGCAATGTTTCACATGTTTCACATGTTTCCGTTAAATTCCAAATCCTAATACTTCAATACTTTCCGCCAAGTGTTTATGCAACCACAATAAATCCCACATCAAATTATTAAATATATAAACCAAAATGCCTGTTTACAAATATTGTGCAAGTCGAACAATTCAAATAGAGAGAACAGATCGTGATATATTATTTGTGTCATTATTCAATGGAATGGGGAAAACGATGTCTCACTCAGCCAAGTTTATTAGCTGGTTTGCAGCATTGAGAACAGCATAACAAGTCTCACAACAATACAATGGAACATATCAACAAATAATTGCAAGTCGCTTGCTTATTTCATTTTACATTTTTCATTTTTCATTTTTCACTTGGCAATTGCAATTTATTTAATTTAATTTCGCAATTGGCGAACTTATTTGTAAACTTATTTAAACTTAGCCATATGCAAATAAATAAATGTATTCCCAAAATGTTATTGGGTCTCAATGGACATTGAATTACACGAAATGGTATTTAATAAAATAGCACATAAATGTTACTTTGCAATAGATAGCGACAGGTGCTCCCCCGATTTTGCTCCCTCCCTCCACCCCTCCCATCCCATTTTGAACTGCATCAAATGACGTTGCTCTCATTTACAAGTGGCTGCGAGGGGCGCTGAACTGATTACACAATAATATATCTTCCCGCTAACAATGTACAAATATTAAATGTATATTTTTATCACACTTTTGTCACAGTCCCCACTCGTTATGTGTTCTTTGTTGCGGTGCGGATGGTGGAAGTGGTGGAGTGGAGTGGAGGTTGGGGGATTGGCGAGGTTTCGTCCCGCCTCGTCTTGCCTGGGGCCTGGGGCCTGGTTGGCTTTTCTCGGTTAGTGTCACAGTGGCGATTATAGACATCGCCGTCGCCGTCGCCGTCGTCACAGTCACCCAAATAACTATAAATACATTTATTATGGTATTCTCCCTGCTTAATGACGCGTAGACGGCGTTTCTATAATTTACACATTTTCCATTCTGCTTAATTTGTGGATTTATTAATAAAAGCGACGGGTGCGACGGATGCGACCTGACATCGAAATCGAAATCGAAATCCAGATCGAATAAATGCCTATAAGTATATAAAAGTATGTACAGCATATATATCTATGTTGTATTCATTGTCAACGATCATAAATGCCACGAGAAAACCAGCAAACTCATCAATCTGTAGACATCAACTGAACACCTGGTAGCGACTTAGTTAACTACAGTCTTCCCAAAATAGATATAGATAGCTAGAAATATGTATGAATTCAGGATCAGAATGTAGGGCGAGAGTGGGGAGCGGGGAGTGGGGAGTGGGCAGTGCTATATGATAGCCATCGATCATCTGCTGATCAAGAATTGATTGCGCTCGCTAATGGCCAGGCCATTAAGTTAGACAATGCAGCTATAAATTTTAAAAGCAAAATTGCCTGCAGCAAGCGTTCATGAACACGAATCCGCTCCCAATTTGATGAGCGTTTGACTTTTCATTTTCATTTCCAATTTCCATTGCGATTTCGATTTGGATTTGGATTTGGATTTTCATTTCCATCACGAATCGGAATCATATCGATCAGGCGCTCCCCTCAGATATGTCAAAAGTTGGAATGTTTGTTCTTTGCCTAGCTGGATATTTATTGAAAAGGCGCAGACAAACGTAAAAGTGAACAAATAATAATTCTGGCCAAATGCCAGCACACAAAATGCTGGGCAGAAAACAAGCAACAAGACTGGGAGGGTTGCGATATAATGATGTTGGGATACAATGGGGAATGGGTTGCCTTAAGTTGCCTCGTTTCGCTACTGGCTGAGGATCGTTGGCGCTGGGAGACGGGCTGGCAGCGTGACGCCGACCACGACCACGACGACGACGACGACGAAGACGGCTGGACTCCCCGCCCGAGTTGCATGGACATGTGTTTATATTTGACTTATGTGGTTTTATTTTGGTTCACGCTGTCCAAAACGTGCGTTCAAATTGAATGGTGTGAGGAGGCTGCCAACAGCGCCAACTGGGATCAGGCAACTTACAACTTGCAGCAGGCAGCAGGCAGCAGCCAGAAGGCAGCAGGCGCACTGGGCGTCAACATGGGTCTCTATGGATGCAGCCAAAGCCAAACCGAACCGAGCAGATGAGAGCAACCACACCGCCCACACCGCCCACACCGCCCACACCTTGCCAACTGGCAACTGGATATATGTCTGACTGTCTGACTGTCTGCACTTCGACTCCTCAGCGCTGGCCGCAAGGCGTTTACATATTTTGCTAATTGAAAATGCAAACATTTTCCTATTTGATATTGTTGATTTTTGCGTCCCTTTTATCTTCACTGGGTGGCGCACAGTGGTCTCAGCTCAATTGACATGGATTGAATATATATTATATGATTTTATATCTGATATAATTAAATCTTATTATTATAGTGAGTAGAATAGTTTGTGTTCAAGCAACTAGCACTGAATATCGCTCAAGCCTAACAATTTCTCAAAGCAAATCAATGTTTTCCTCTTCTTCTGTATTTATTTTTTTTTGTTTCAAATGTGTTCTTCTGAGACGTTTCTAAAAATACCTTTTATAAGGTGTGTGGAACGAGCAAAGCAAATGATATTTTGACAGTTTTGCTACCCAAACATATTTCACGACTGTTTAATGAGCTTGAGAAATAAATAGTGTAAATATGCGGAGAGACATGTCTAAATAGTAAATAATAATCTAAATTGAAAACTTACGTAAAACACAATTCGATTTACAAGGATCAAATTCACTTTATTCACATTTCTTGGTTATTATTATTATTTAGTTATATTTTTTCCAGAGCTACAAGTTTAGACTTGTGCCAGTCATTATTTATTGATAATTAATATAATAATTAATTAGGTGCTGTTTGCTATACTTAATATCAGATATTAGATTTAGTTTAGTGTAATTTCCATCATAATTTTCCCTTAAGATGTGCAGCAACAACAGTTTGTAAATTATAAACAAATGTTGACTCCAGATGCTTGGAACATTTGCAACATTTGCCCCACTGTGCAGCACGGGCAGCGTGCGTTTTTTGTGTTGGGGCGCGCCCAACTGGTGCAGCTTGGTGCACTTTCTTCATTTTGCTTCGGCTGCAGTTGCATTTATGCGATGTTTTTATAGCAATTTGAACGTTTGCCAAATTGCTTTCCGACACACGCATCTGCGTCCCCCAAAACGTAACGCAACCCGCAACCCCAGTCCCACCCACACCCCCACCTCCCACAGCTTCACACACACACACAACTACATCTTATAGTTGTACAGCCCTTTTTTGGCCAGGCATCCACAAAAGATTTTGGTTGTTGCTGTTATTGCTATTATTGTTATTATTGCTGCTGCCGCTGCTGCTGCTGCTGCATGTCGTCGCGCCAAACCAATTGGCAGAGGGAGATGCAGCGAGGAAAACAAATAGATATATACATGCATGTGTCTAAGGGAAAAGGGAGAGAGAGAGAGAGAGAGAGAGAGGGAGGGGGAGAGGGAGAGGGAGAAAGTCTCGCGTCGGGCCAAAGGCAAATCAAACGCATCATTTGACTTCCGGCAAGCCGTTGCAAGCCATGAGCCTATCACTTGTCTGTCCATTTGCGTCTTGTTATTGTTGTGGCTGTTGTTGTTGCCGTCATAAGGCGATACAATGTGCCACAGATGTTGGCCAGCTATAAAACAATGCGGCAACGCCAATATCAATTCACCAGTTTCGGATTTGTTGCAACAGGCGCAGATAAATGCAAAATTTAGCCAGCGAGCACGTTCGTCTCCCCCCCCCCCCCACTCTTACATCCCTACGCACACCACCCCACACACACTCCAACCACATTTGGCATTGCGCGTGTGGTGACGTTTTGTGGCTAGAGTCATATTGTACTTATTTTAGCATTTGCCAAAACCAAAGAAAAAAAAAATAAAACTCAAATATCAAATGCCAAATGAAAATGAAAAAGCAACGAAATGGGTGGGGTTGGGGGTGGGGCAGGTGGAGTGGGAAGATGAGGGGATTTGTTCAGATTGGCGCAAACAGCAGCCGCCAGTTGGGCGCCCACTAAATAAACTGAACTCTCACCTCGAGAATTCTTGCAACTAAGCCATTGTCTGCCACTGCTCAGGGATTAACACCTGCCCACATGGACACACATGTGTCAAGTAGACACACCCTAAACAAGGCCAGGGGGGTAAAAGAGTGGGGGGATGTGCTGCCAAAGTAAACATTTGCACAATTTAGTGTCAAATTTACGATACAAGTTATTATTAATTTGTCATCAGAGCGCACATAAATTTAACGCAAATGGAAAAGACAATGTCTGAAGAAAAGATCCATTTAATTGGGCAAGATTTTAGTCTTTGTCACTGTCTGTTTCTCCATCTAGCCCATCTATCTATCTATCTATCTATCTAGTATTTATATAGTATCTGTATCTGTATCTGTATTTGTATCTGTATCTGTATTTGTTTCAGTATCTGTATCTGTATCTGGTGTGTCTGGCTGTCCATTGTTGCTTTTGTTTTTCTGTTGCTAATGGATCACGGCTAATTGTTTTGATGACATGCCTATAAATACTTACATACACATATAGTAGATACATTTAATCGTCTTTTAGTCTATCTGTCTGTCTGTCTGTCTATCTGTAAGTAACGAAATTAACAAATAATAATAAGAATGCATGAGAGCATTAACTAAGGAAGGTCATCCAAAGGCAATCTTAAGCATATATAATGCCTTTGGCATTGTTAACTGGAATTACTCGCCTGCCATTCTCCCTCTCTCTCTCACACTTTATATATATATATATATTTGTATCTCTCTTTGTGTGTGTTTTAGGGTAAGCAAACAGCTGGCGATTGTCACTTGTCAAATTTAAGCGCTTTTACGACAATTCCAATGCGACAGACGCCTACACAATGGCAACATCTCACCTTTACAGAACTCTATACCTATATATCTATATATCTCTCTCTCTCTCTCGCACACACACACATACACTAATTTTGTATATGTATTTATGTTTCTTTGCAGGCAATCTTATTTTACACACCAAGATGGCTGTGGAAATCTTGGGAAGGTGGCAAGATTCATGCACTCATCATGGACTTAGATATAGGCATTTGTTCCGAAGCCGAGAAAAAACAAAAAAAGAAATTACTTTTAGATTATTTATGGGAAAATTTAAGGTAAGCGATTTCTATCAACTCTTCTGCATAACAATTTAGACACAATTCACAATTCGCAAATTGAAACAAATTTCGTTTCAGATATCACAATTGGTGGGCCTACAGATATTACGTGTGTGAACTGCTCGCCCTAATAAATGTGATAGGTGAGTAACAATGGGCAACTTACTCAGCAGCAAACATTATCATCGTCATCAATATCATCATCAACATCTTAAGGTGCAGTTGCAGGTGCAGCGAAAGAACTGTTCCAGTTTTGAATAATGCTGTAAACAATTTTGGGGTTAACCATACACAATGCCCATCGCATCTGTATATAGTATATATTGCAATACTCATACCACTGATATATATATATATATATATATATATATATATATATGTAGTATGTATTCACTATGCTCACTCATTCAATTTTCCGAGGAAAATCAATGACGATCTTTTATCGACTGACCGTAGCCGCAGGCCGCATCAAAATAAACAAAAATTTACTCATTGCTGCGGATTCCTGGCTTCGATTTAATTTATCGGACAACGTGCACCACGTGCGCCACAATCGGAAATCTAACAAAATAATTAGCTGTCAGAATATACATAAGAGAAATAAAGAAATAAACAATTATCAAATACATTCACAAATATACAACACACACACACACACACACACGCATACATATGTTATTATGAACACAGCATTAACAAATTAAATGAACTGAGTTGAGACTAATTGAATGTTGACGTTTGATGAGCTTACAAAAGGAGTAAATTACGCAATTCAACACAGTTCAATTTTTAGTTTCCATATTTTGAGTTCATAATCATAAATATAGAAATATGTATGCATATATATATATATATATGAGAGACTAGTATGGTATCCAATTTCAACTGAATATCAAACGTTTAAAATGATTTTGATATTTTATACATTACTTCTGTGGTTTCCATAAGTTCAAGGTTCTTTCAATGTTCTCCATCGATCTATCCCAAGAATCCCAAAAATGAATGAGAAGCGAATTCTGATGAAGATACATTCTGTGTAATCGCATTGCAATGATAGATTAACTCATTAACCATGTCGTTAACGGAATCACATTGAAAAGAGCCGGATAAATAAATTGATCAGGATACCGTAATTAACGGAACACCAAAGATATAGCATGAATCAAGTGGCTAACATATCATTCGCAAGGCAGTCTCATCGTTTACAACAAAACTTGTTAACAATAACATATTTTTAACACACACACACAACACACACACACACACACACACATACCGGGAGCGTGTTTGAGGCAGCAATAAACCCATAAATTACACCCGCTAGTTTCGTAGAATAAACACTGTTTTCATATCGTATACTGCCATTTAAATTGAATATATATATACAAATATATATATATATATATATATATGTATATGTATATGTGTATAAATGTGTGTATGTATATATAAATAAATGTATCTTTGTTAATATTTATTTTGTTCGTTGCATAGGTCAAATGTTTCTTATGAATAAATTTTTCGATGGCGAATTTATGACATTTGGCTTGGATGTGATAGATTATATGGAGACCGATCAGGAAGATCGCATGGATCCGATGATTTACATATTTCCCAGAATGACCAAATGCACATTTTTTAAATATGGCTCAAGTGGGGAGGTGAGTACATATATCCAACTATAACCGACTGATATTCACTTAAAACATATAATCTATGTAATATAATATAATAATAATATATCTGTCTCTGTCTTTGTTTATTTTTTTTTTTGTTTTGTTGCGATAGGTGGAGAAACACGACGCCATTTGCATTTTACCATTAAATGTTGTTAATGAGAAAATTTACATTTTCCTTTGGTTTTGGTTTATATTATTAACGTTACTCACATTATTAACGCTAATATACAGGGTGGTTATTATATTCTCGCCTCGAATGAGGGTCTATTTATTTCGAATGAGATTTAGGTGAGTATATATAATCGATACAAATGTCTCTATATATATATATATAACACTGATCTCTCTTTTTCTCCCCTCTTTTTGTCTTCGGATTGTAGGTTAGTGCGTCGTGACGCTATTGAAATAATCGTCCGTCGTTCCAAGATGGGCGATTGGTTTTTGTTGTATTTACTAGGTGAAAATATAGATACAGTTATATTTCGTGATGTTGTACAGGACTTAGCGAATCGTTTAGGACATAACCAACACCATAGGGTGCCTGGATTAAAAGGTGAAATACAGGATGCATGATATTGGGAGTATTAGAAAGGATACGAAATGCAATATGTCGTCTCTATATAAAAAACCACAACAACAACAACAACAACAACATTCAACTATTTAGTACAACAACAACAGCAGCAGCCGCTTCATAAGTTCAACAAATAAAACTGATAAAATAAAAAAACGTATCTTACAAATACAACCAAAAAAACTATCGTCAATGCTAGCACATCGAAGTCATTTTCAATCACAAATGCAGCCAGCAAATATTGCAAGAGAGTAAAGCACAGAGACACCTCGATCACGATCACGATCACGATCACTATCACAATAATGATAACGAGAAGGAATAAGATAAAGATAATGATAAAAATTAGAATATCAATAGAGCCAAAAAAAAAACACACAACGAATGTAAGCGGACTCAACCGAACCAGAATCGAAATTGAAATTTAAGAAACGTTAACTGAAACGAATTAGCCAACAAAATACAACAACAACCACAAGAACAAAAAAAAAAAAAAACAACGAATTATTAAAGCAGATAAAGAATAAAAAATAATAATGAAGAATATTAATCACGAGGAGCAGCAGGAAAAGGAGATTTGGGCGCAGCCATCCCAAGGTGCACCCAAGGACATGGCAAATGGTGCACGTAGCGACTGCATCTGACTGCTTGTCCCATGGATTCAAGTCAACAAGAAGAAGATGAAGATGATGAAAAATAGAAGTTGCCCAGCGACAAGAACAAAGTGTGTGCAAATAAAACGGAAACAACAACACAACAACAACGAGAAACGACATGAAAAGAAAAGGAATGAAAGTGGAAATGGAAATGGAAGTGGAAATGGAATGGAAAGGAAAGGAATGTTAACAACGCTCTCTCTCTCTCTCTCTCTCTCTCTATCTCTGTACTCAAATCAAACAGAGGCAAACATAAATACACAGATCCATACATGCAACTCATGCAACACATACTCGCACATGCATCACATGCATCACACATACACACACACACACACTCACAGAGAATATTCACACGGCATTACTCATACGCCCCCGTAGACGCTGCCGTAGATAGACACCATGAAATCGCACACTCAACACACCAGCTCCGCACTTTGCTTGTCATGCAGCAACACAACAAAACACCAACGAAGTCGAGACGACGCCCGCGTATAATTGCATTTCTGTATTAACCAACAAAAAATATTAAAAAAAAAAAAACAAAAAACAAAAAGAAAAAAACAACATCAACAACGACTCGGAAGCATCACGAGTAAGCAGCAGCAGCAACAACAACAACAACAAGAAGATCAACAACAACAACCGCTTCACCAACATGCAGCTGCAACTGTTTCGAGCTCAAGGATTGTGAAGGAAAACTACAATACTTAAGCTCGTCTCTCATCTAGTAAATGGAATGAGTGAATGAAAACGAAAAAACGAAACACAAAAAAAAATATGTAGAAGGAGAATGAACAAGGATGATAAAAAAAAGAAGAAAAAATGAAAAGAAAACCAAAAAAAAGCAGGCAAAAACAAAAAAAGTTTAATTAAATTAAATTCAATTCAATTAAATCACTTACTAAAAACAAAATGATATCTTGAAGTGTTCATGTATTCGAATATATGTAGGTTAACTAAGTACAGCATATAAATAATTCTAATTAATATATAATACACACATACATATGCATATATGTGTGCATACATACACATACATACGTGGATCTATATATATGTCTAGTATATAGTGGTATGTCTATGTACATATATGCATACATACATATAAATATATATATATATAAATACATATATATATATATATATATATATATTTATATGTATATATATATATATAGTACATACATATATATATATATAAAGATACAAAACATTTTTTTTTCGTAAATTTAAGTATTTGTATTACCCGCTAAAGAACAAAAATACATATATATGTTAAAACACAAAAACAGAAAAAAAAAACAAAACAAAACAAAAACCACAGAAACAAAAACTAAGCGAAAACAAAAACCAATTTTGTATACAAAAATAAAATCCAAAAAAACAAACAAAAAAAACAAACAAACAAAATTGATACCACACTAAATGTAAAGAACAAAAAATATCAGTAAATATCAGCGACAGTTCAGTAAATGGTAAAAATACAAAATACAAGAAATACGCATAAATGCCACAAAGCAAATACAAATACCTACAAAAAAAAAACATAAACAAAAATTGAATGCCGAGGATACTTACATTTACATACATACATACCCACACACACACACACACACATACATACATTATGCATACATTATGCATACATTATGCGTACATACATAGTTTAATTAGATCAAACTTTAGCGCGCATCATTATACTATAACCAACAACAAGAAAGAAAAGAAAAAAAAAATGAGCATAATAAGAATTATAATTAACAAAAATAATAGCAGCCACACACTGAACAAAATAACATTCACGGATCATATTTTGAATCAAATACAAGCATAGATCGCATATGGAAACGAAAGTTAATTTCCACATTATTATTAATCATCATTGTTAAACTGAAAGTGAGGGATTTTCAAATGGGCTGAGCAGCATTCATAGCATACCCATTTACCAATTACCAATTACCAATTACCAATTACTAATTAAATCAATTACCAATACGATTACCACAAAGAATAACGAAATTATAGAAAATAACAGATAAAAGCATAGTTCATAATATTCTGCCCAATAATTGCGATAATTGCATAAATTAATCATATTATTCTACACTATAGACCAATGAGCAATGAACAAGCTAAAATGATTTGTCACAACTTGATTGCATAGCATTAAATTCACACACACACACACACAAACACACACACACAAATACACTCGCATACAATATATAGTCGGACTATTTTGTAAATTCTCATTGGCATTGCAGCTGTTGGAGTCGTGCTGCAGGCAGAGCTGCCAATTGTAAGTGAATCAGTGATGAATCTCAAATCGAAACAACTTGATCAAAATCATCTTGAGCACTCTGGTCTATATACTCACTCACGCACACACAGACACAGACACAGACACAAAATGAAAAGAAAAACACATACATGAAAATTATCACATGCAGCGGGGGGATAATCTCTCAGCCGACCGGAAGTACTACTACTTACAATACTCGTACATACTAACACACACCACTAATGTACACACATATATATATATATGTATATAGATATATATATGTGTGTGTGTGTGTGTGTGTGTACTTCAATCTTCTCATTTACATTCACATTCGCATCGAAATATCGAAATATTGACCACATCATGTGCTACAAATTGTAATATCCGTCCAGAAAACTTTTTGAAGCGCACTTTATTTGTAAGTTTACAAAGAAATAAAAACGAGAAACAGAGAAAAACGATTCGTTTAAAGACTTAGCTTGAGCCAGATCTAATATAATCGTTTCGTTATCACTTTTGCTCATCATCGTTTAGTTGAACTCAATGTAAACAGGATAAGATATCAACTGAAAAAGGACCAAACAAGTTTCAAACGCCTATAAAACGCTTTCAATTTGAGTTGTTGCAAATCATTGAACAGAACAAACTGAATCTCTTTCTGCATAGGATATCCACCCATTTCAAATGAATCACATATTTGCTCTCAGTGTAACGCATGCATCTGTCCCACTCTGTCCCTCTACTCTACTCTTTCACTCTTCTCTCATACACTATGGACGACTAAAGACGACTATCAGACACAGCCAAAGAAGCCAAGCCAACGAACAAACGTCACTGCCAGCGAAAATGTTGTAGAGTTAAAGTAGACATTTATAGCAAATACTCGTATACCCTGTTATATAAGGAACAAAAAAAAAACAAAGGCAGCTCCAGTTCAGCTACAATGCCAATGCCAATCGCGAATCACGAAACACGAATCACAAATGATGAATAACGAATAACGAATCACGAATCACAAACCAACCACGAACCACAACAAACCACAGCTTGGCACTTCTACAAATTTGGAATTTCATAATTAAATACATATACCCACGTATGCATATGTATAAGTGGAATGCGGGTGAAGGATTTGGTGACACTACACGGAGTTTGTCCCCAAACTGGAATCGTCTGCAGTCGCTAATACTTTACCAAAAAAGAAACAACAACCACAACAACAACAACAACAACAACCACAACAACAGCAACAACAACCACAACAACAACAACAACACAATACTTAGCTTTTAGTCCATAATTATTTACTTAGTTACTTTTGTTATATTTTATTTGTATATTTATATTGATTTTCTCACAACAGCATATTTAAAGACGCATTAGATTTTAGCGAACAAGGTATGGAGATAATAAAAATAAATGGAAAAGAAAAACGAAAATAAACGACAAGAAAAGAAAAGAAACGAATAACTAAAACTAACTTCTAGGTCGCTATACAAGTTTATAGAAAAAAAAAACAATAATTATACCAATAACGATAACAAGTAATTTTAGCATATTTTTTTTTTTCAAATGCTTATCGCCAAATATGTGTAAGCCTAATGTCTAGTTACGAGAACATAATGACAGTACGGAGAAGGTAATAAGAACTTGGTCTAGAAAGAAACTAAAACACAAGGAAACAATAAATTAGTTTGTTTGTGGGTTCTTTTTTTTTTTGTGTCACTAGCCCAGTAAAGGATGAGAATAAGTAATGATTAATTGAATATAAACTGAAATCTATGCAACACAAACACAAAAACAGAAAATAAATAATAAATAAATAAATAAATAAACCATGTAAAAATCATATATACAAAATAGAGAATGATAAATGGTATTTAATGTAATTTTATGGAGAAAGTGAAAAGAAGGAAATGCAACATGCAACATGCCACATGCAGCATGCATCATAAAATATACATATACATATGCATATGCATATGCGTAATGGAAAGCTAAAGTACGCATAATACAAGGAAAATGCCATTAGTTGTTAGATTTAATGCGATACGTACATGCATACATAAAAATACATACATAAATACATACATTTATATATATATATATATAATATAGATATATATATATATATATATATATATATATATATATATATATAGATATATATGTATATATCTAAGGTCTACATTTACATAAATATACATATAAAGATAAAATAAACGGTAAATATAAAGATACAGATAAAGATTAAGATAAAGATAAAGATAGGTCAGTAAGGACATCTTCTTTCTGTATGTGAACACAGCTCATAATACTTGGTTAGAGGAGCAGGGTTCAGCAGGCAAGGCATATGAAAAGTGTAACTCAAATTGAACTTAAAGCAATTGTAAAATATCTCAAATTCTCATAGATGAGAGCAAATCGAATATCGTATTTCGTATTTCGTATATCGTACATCGAATATGTCGCAACGTATTCTTTTTCCAATGCAATACTTTATTTTTCAAAGTGTTTGCAGCATTATTAATTACGATCTAAACATACGAATTGTATTAACTAAGAGTATAATACTTATTTATACTTATATACACCTAAAAGCATGAGAACATTTCATTCTTGAATAAATCAAGATGGATAAACCACTAGATGCAATAAGCATTAAGCCACAAGCAGAACATTTGGACTTTCGCCAATCTTCAACAATTTTCCTCTTTACAATACATTTCACTCCAATGATTCTCACAGACAGTCCACAGTCCACAGACCACAGTCCACAGTCCACAGTCCACAGTCTATAGTCCACTTTGCTCCTAAAAAAAAAAAGAGAAACTAATAGAAAAAGAAAAAACCAAACGAAAACCTTAAATCTAGTCCAAGCAAAACTTGTACTTCACTCGATGAACTTTTTGCTTATCATTGTTCCATCAGGCAACAGAATCAATAAATGTCACTTTGAATAAGCCCTTTTAATAAGTCCTTTCAAACCTATCTTACTGGTATTGTACTTGCTACTTACTAGACCTATACACATATATAACGAGTATATGTTATGCACAAGCTGTTCTTGGAATCTCAAACGCAAACTCAAACTCAAACTCATAATTATATATAAAGGATTTTGTTTATTATTACTATTATAATTATTTTTTTTTTTTGCTACTTATAAACTTATATATGTATATGTTGGATTTACGAGATGTTATGTAGTATATACATATGTATCATTTGTCATTTCTGTATGTCGTTGCTTAGTTAAGATACTAGTTTTGTACTTATTGTTATTTTTTTGGTTTTTTTTTCTTCCTTTTTTTTATTGTTTATTCGGCAATAAAGCGAATACATATCATTGTTTATTTAGTTTTATTTCCCACCATTTTGCAGCCCAATATGATGAGATTAAAATGCGGATAGTTTCTTCATTTCGATATGATATGATATTGATTACGTGTACTCTGTTGCCCAGTTTCCAATGCAAATGAGCACTGTCCTTCACCGTCTTTTTACAATATAGTTCACTCTTTTTCCCACTCCCACAGCACACACTCTCTCTCTCTCTCTCTTTCTCTTTTTCTCTTTTTCTCCTTTTCTCTTTCACTCTTTCACTCGCTCTCTCTTTAAATTTCTGTGTCTGTCTCCTTCGCACTCTGTAGGCAAATCCGACTTCGAAATCGCCATACAGCAAGTAGGTCAATTTTCTCGGATTAAGCACGAGAGATGAACATATAACGAAGAATATTGGTGAAATTTTCTCAACTTATATTTGAAATACATTTTTAAAATGATACATTAGCAAATGCAATAAATAATACTTATTTGGTTGGACTCTTGATCTCTTGAAAAACAAACAATACTAATCATAATTAATATAAAAATCCAATTTTATAATAACTTTGCAGATAGTGCAAAACTTTTTATTAGAAACAAATGTTTTTTATCGTAAGCCAAATGAATCGAAATTGTAAAAAATACTACGAATATGAGGCCGAGGGGAAATATTGAAAAATTCTGAAATCTGATACTGCCAATTCACGTTCTCAGACATATTTAGAAAAGCAAAACAAAAAAAAAAAGAACACAAAATTTATAAAAATCTGCAAGCATATAAGAGTAAACAATATACAATATACAATACGATTACTTATATACAATGCATACATAACACACAATTGAAAACAATGAAAATTGCTGAATATTTAGAATGGGAAATTTAATAAGCAACAAATACGAACAAAAACACTAAAGTAATATGAATAATCTAGGCGTATACATTTTGTTCAATTAGTTGAATTAGTTACGGGCGTGTCTCGAATGCGTTTCAATCGGTTCGCATTTCCAGTTTGCAAACTCATTTCGGGATTCGGGAGTATCTTTGAGTTCGGGTTTCCGCCTTATATATATATATACATACATATACATATACATATACATATATATATATGTGTATATATATATATATATATATGGACAATTAATGCTCGTATGTATGCATGTGTGAGTGTGTATGTTTATGTACTATGTGTGAATAAATAGCAGACAATAATTAGTAAATTTGCAACAAATGAAACAAAATGAAAAATGAAAAATGAAAAACGAAAGAAAAACAAAAACAAAAACAATGGAAAATGGAAAATGGTAAAAGGAAACCAATGGCAATTTTTTTGTTTGTACTATGCGTTACCGTTAGTTTGCACCCAGGTTACACACACATTATACACACCAACGTACTACCACAAATGTATGTGTCTCTATCTTAGGTTCGTGCAAAAACAAAACAGGGTATACAAAAACGACCCGGCTTTATCAGTTGCGGTTTCTTTTGTCTTCCAAGTCTCTTTGGTTTTTTGTTTCTGAAACGCGAATTAGTTTGAATAGTTGAAGGCTTCTTGATTTCAATTGAATTGCAGGCAACTGCAGGCGCAAAGTAGTTCCTAAAATGTATCCGAGTTATCCAAGATTGAGCTGTTGATGGAGATCAAGTCATGCTGACATGGAGCACATTCGATTGGGGATTTTGGATTGCATTCGCCCTCCAAATTACAATACAGTTGGCAATTGTTTAATTGGGGTCGTCTTTGTTTATAATTGAATTGATGGTTATGTTGGTGCTTAGCTAAGTTTCTGTCAGTTTATTAATAATAATAGTACTCATAAATGTAGTTCCTTTCTCGTTAGCACAACAATTTTGACGTATAAGAAAATGCCTTAAAGTGATTTTCAAATTATAAACAATTTAAACTCTAAACAATGTATATAATATAGTGCCCAAAACAAATTTAAATAACAAACAAAAAAAAAACAAAACAAACACATATTGGAAAGAATTTTTTTTAAATAACAATAATTAGAATCGTATGTATTTTAAGCGTAAGCATGACTTTTAATTAACACCTAAGACACATACAATTGTAAATAACTTATTATACGTATACGTATACGTATACTTATACTTATACTTATACTTATACTTATACTTACACTTAAACTTATACTTATACTTATACTTATACTTATACTTATACTTATACTTATACTTATACTTATACTTATACTTATACAATATACAACATATGACATTTGACATTTGACATTTGGCATATGACATATGACATATGGCATGTATTTTATAATGACTTGATCATAATAAGCAAAACGTTCAACAAAATTACAATTACGTTTTCCATATTTAGATGACTTTTGATGCAGAAAAAGATCATATTCTAGGTAATGGAGAAACCGAAACCAAAAACAATACCAACAAAAAAAAAACAACAAAAACATTTTTGTATTTCAAGTTATTTTCCACTGTTCTTAAGTTTAGTCAAACTTACAATTAATTAATAATACAAATACTAAACAATAAAAATTATAAAAGAAAACCAAAACCAAAAAACAAAAAAAAACCCCCCCAAAAAAAAAAAATGTATGTAAAATAATTGCATAAATAATTTCAAATATATTCGCCGATTGCCTTCAACTAGAGGAATTTTGATTACAAAATTAATAATGAATATTATATGTGAATTAATAAATATTGCATTACGAAAATATTTATACACTGAATGGCAAACTAATAAGAAGAAGAATGACAAGCGACGATGAAGACGAAGATAAAGATGAAGATCAGGTAGAGGAAAGATGGAATAAGAGGGATAAAACAACAAAAACCAAGCAGAACAGCAACAACAACAAGAAAAAAAAAACAAATCTACACATAATGAAATTCAAAAAGAACTGAAGTAAAAACAAAGATTTTAAAAGCAGCAACAACAAAAGTAAAAAGTAAAAAGTAATAAAATGTAACAAACAACAAACAAACAAACAAACAAAAAAGCGAATACAAAAATGTTCATATTTGCAAACAGCAAAAATGATAGCAAGAAGAAGCGGAGAACGGAGCCCCATAAGACAAATGCAAAAAGTATATACATTTACATAGGTTATACATAATAATATCCATACATAGTGCATGCGGGTACATACATGCGTACAATGTATGTGTGTATGTATGTATGTATTTGCCATTATCAATTTAAAACATTATCCACTATCAACACATAGCCAACCAAACACTGTCAACGAGTCAAATTTGCACGTCTTTTTGCCGAAATTCAAGCAAAATTTATTGAACTAAGTAAATTATAGCAAAACGAAAGTCATTTTTATCAATTAGTCAAAATCCAAATCAATATTAAAACGGTTAAGGATCGTCTACGTCTGAGAATTGAAAGGCTTCCTCTTTACTTTGGGCCCACAACTTTGTTTCCTTTGATATACAGACAGTTTCACGTATTTGTTGAACCAGAGAAATGTTCAGAAATCACATAAACACACACACAGAGAGACACACACACATATATATATATACACATACACACTCACACATATCCAACAATCCTTTCCTATGCCCGACATTCGATATTCGCTGACGAATATGGATTCAAATCGATTCGAGTCCTATTTGCAAGTCGGAACCCTTCTCTGGTTGGGTGCCTAAGTATTTTTCAATTATATATTTCTGCGCCGTTTTCGTGTAGACGAGCTGATACAGTTAAGGTCCTTCCTTCATCCATATATAAATGCATACACTCACATATATATATTATATACATATATATGTAATTTATGCCGCCATTAAGAAAACACAAGCAGCAACAAAAACCACAAAGCAAAAAACATACATAAGTAAATTAAAAGTAATCGTAAAGTAAACGTAAAAGTAAACGTAAAAGTAAAAGTAAAAGTAAAAGTAAAAGTAACGTAAATAATACTATAGTTCACACATTTACTGTTAGATCGTAAGTGTATTTCTAATTTATATTAAATTCTTATAAGCATACACAGCAATTACGGAGCATAGATAATTAAACTAATTAATAATACTATATTATCTAGATAAAATTGCGCGCTAGACGGACACGCAACTGATTGCAGGTCCTGCATTAGTGAATAGTTTCATTTTTTTTTTTTTTTTTACTAGTTATAATAATAATAATAATATATTTAATACGATACATTATGAATTCAGTATAAATCTTGTTTACGATTATTATGAAACGTTTAATTTTGTTAATACGAAACAGAACGCGAGCATGGTTAATAAAGCTTTAATTTGAAGCTAAATATTTATATATATATATATATATATATATATATAAATATACATATATATACATATATATATATATATATATATATATATATATATAAATCCAAATAAAGCAGGCGAAAGAAACGTCCTCAGTTTATAAATTTTCAAATGAGTGACAAAAAAAATAAGCAAGTATAAAGAAAACAAAAATTAAATGATCGTAAGGTATTTACACTTAAGGCCCATACAAGTATATTACAATTAAAATTATTTAAACATCAATTTATTACTGATAGGGAGCTGAAACCGATTCACGGCAAGCAAAATTATTTAACACATTAATTAGCTGAAAATGAAAATGAATATGAATAGAATGGCATCCGTGGGTAAGAGTTCGGAGATGGAATAAGTGCAGTGCGTGCTATATACATATGCATCTACATACATACATACATACATACATGCATGCATACGAAAATAGGTATATGTATGTATATGTATGCATAGGCACATGTATGTGGCACATACATATCTATAGCGGCAAGAGTTTTTAGTCTATACTAATAATAAATGAAGCATCAGAAACTCAAATAAAAACACAAAAACAAAAACCAAAAAAATACATAAAACATAAAACAAACAAAAAAACAAAATAAAATTAATTAAAATAATAAAATTAAAGAGAAGAAAAAATATAAATCGATATACAATAAACATGGCAGTAACACATATATGAAGCCCCTATATTGAGGATATAAACGTGAATTTTTAGCAGTGTAAGTAATAAATTATACACAGACACATACACACAAGTTAATAATACTTGAATGAACATGAACGATAGCAATATGTCGCCCAAGTGTTGAACTAAAACCCCGAAAACTGATTGACAGAAACCCGTACAGCATACATCATTTTCAGGATCACAAAACATATTCTTATATATATAGGCAAGTGCGCAGCATACGACACGTAATGGCTAAACAATACGTACACACATATATATGCATATACTATATATATATATATATATATATATATACATAGAGTATATGCATATTATAAAAATAATAATAATTATATTAATAATTATAATACATGATATTAATATCCAATAAATGGAAGTGAAATGGTATGATCCGAATGGTAAAATTTAACTCTAAGCGTACATTATACATACATTCACACATATACACATGCATATGCATACATCAACATACATCACACACACACACACAGCCATACAGACTTGTAAATAACAGACACACACACACACACACACACACACACACACACTATACACATACATATAAATAACACCAATCACATAACACACACACACACACACATACATACAAAATAATCACACACACACACACACACACACACACACAGAAGAAGCGTACATCGCATTACATATAACAAGTAAATGGCAAAGAAAACAAAACAAACAACAAAAAAAAAAAAAAACAAAAAACAAAATGAACAAATGCAAATCATATGCGTCAAAGTAATATTAAAAAAGGTAAAGGAAAAAGTAAAAGTAAAATACATACAACAGCAATTAAGAGCAGACAGAACGAATTCAAAAGGCACGGTTAAAGGGTTCATTGGGGTCAATCAGCTTTGATTGATGCCTGATGATTGATGATGATGATAGAAAGCTATGGAGCATAATGAGAATTAATAAATTACCAAGTAATATTATACAAATATTATTATATAAATTATTATAATTATAAATTACTATTAATGAAAAACCCCCAAAAAAAAAAACTAAAAAAGAAAACAAAATAAAAAACAACAACCAAACACACAACAGATAATGAAACAAAACCAATTGACAACGTTGTATGATTTTGATCAGAAAGTAATAAAAACAATTTTCGATTTGTTACGAAATATACATAAATATCATCAAATCTTTTTATTCTGGGCTGGTTAAGTTTCAGATAAAGTAGACTATAAAAACGAGTAGTGCTGTAGCGCCACCTATCTTTGGTGGCTGGCTACAAGTCAGCTCCTGTGCACGTTGGAATCTGTAACTAAAGCAAGCAGTGGACAACAAAGCATTCTGATGTCAAAACAAGCTGTTCACATTTCAACAAGCAAAAAGCAGTGTCTTGGAATTTGAATAAAATATAAATAAATAAAGTCAATTACGAACAGAATATTTTAAACTTATCTGGGTAAACTCTAAAAAATTCGATAAATGTCCTTTAGATTAGCTTTTAAATTTGCTTGACAGGTTGATGCTTTAATATTTGTTTGCTAGAGGGCGCCACAGCAAGCACATTATTTTATAGAGCAAGACGATAGATGGCGACAGATTCTATATTATTGAAATTATAAACAAATTGCTTAAATTGAAAATTGAATGGAGACAGTGAACTGAACTTAACTACATTGTCAATATAAGATAAAGAAATTGATAAGCTGATGAACAGTTATTATGTATATGTTATCTATGTGGTCATTCAAAAGAGTTTATTCCACAAACTTGAATAACTTGAGTAAGTCGAGTTACGAAACTAAGATACTTAAAATAATCGAACTCTCTTTGCCTGGACCATTGAATTCACTTCCATTCAGAAATACGCTTCCCAAGGATGTAATGAAAACACAACATGAGCTAATCTCTGACGCACTGCGATGACAATCGACCGTTATCCCAATCGCAATCGCAATCGGAATCGGTGTAATGAAAACGCCGTTTAAAGATCGAGCAGTGATATGTGTTTTGGGTTTGCTCAACATTCGATATAATTACTGCTGATTGAATTGTCAAAAGCTGATGCCTCAACATCCGCACGCTCCTCACGTATCCTGTGTCAAACGAGCAGCAAACGAGCCGCCGATCTGCAATTCTACCCTCAACAACAACAACAACAACAACAACAGCAGCAGCAATAACAACAACAACGACACCCCGACCAGCAGCAGCATTAGTAGTAGATGAGTCTTTAACGATAAGCGCCAACTTCTCCAATGCTCTTCAGTTTGTTTTTTCTTTCAACGATTTGTATTCCTCTTTTTTAACGGAAGTGCACTCTGCGGAAGAGAATAAAAATAGAGAGAAATCTGCAACTGGACGTTTTTGTTTGTTTGTTTGTTTGTTTGTTGCATTCGCTGATTGGGCATTTGTATTTGTTTTGGCGACGACTGCATTGAAAACTACAACTAAACAGACGTATTTCAAATATGCAACCGTGACTGCCCCTCATTAGTCATTCAGTTAGTCAGCTAGTCAGTCAGTCAGTTAGTCCGTCATTAACATTCAGCATTTGTTTGTGCAAATTAAATACAAAACTTTGCCTTTGCAGCTGACAAACACTGTGCAATTGCCACAGATCGCTGCCATATACCACAGTGAGATGTCCTTTACCAGGAATAGCAGCAGCTGCCTGATTTCCCTTAATTGAAATAAGCAAATAAATCGCTATAATAATTATCATTTATTTTATAGATGGAACAGAAAGTTTTACTTTCATATATTTTTCATATGTTTTATAACTGTTGAAGTTGATGGTTAAAAATAGGCTATGCAATTAAGGAAACGATGCTCCCTCAATTTGCCCATATGTGTATGTATGTATGTGTGTGTGTGTGTGTATGACCTGCTACACGGACCAATCCCGGCATATAAATCGAAATGCACATTCAAATCCAAATTCAAATCGGATCAAAAACACAAAAACTCAATGCAAATGTTGTTGATATTTTTTTTTGTATTTCGTTTATGTTTATGTTTGTATCTGATTTATTTATTTATTTATTATTACATTTGACTGAATGCCAAACGTCCACAGCTCCTCCTCTTGCCGGAGTTAAGCTCATGTATTATGAATAAGTTGATTGTCGTGTGCTATGTCTATTTGCTTAGTGGGAGCGCTACGAGGGGGTGGACTGGTGAGCTGGTGGAGTGGTGGGGGAAGGGGGTGCCTCTGCGACAGCAGGCGAAGCTCGTCAAAAATTAAAAAGTGCGTGTTGAGCTTTTTTTTATGTAGCTGCCAAATCATATTGTGGCATTTGTTATGCACCAAACGGAGCGAGTTCATCATTTCGATAGTCCCAATATTGTCGTTACCCAAAAATGTGATTTGTGAGGATACAGATACACATACAGACCCACACTCAACCAGATGAAGGACTGACACTCACTGGCAACATGGTCCTAATCATCGAGGGGAAGTATTTGTGTAGATATGTTTGTACTAGTTGCATAAGCCAGCTGAAATTGTTCACAAGTTTCTTGCTTTTGGGTTTAAGAATAAATAAAATTTGTGGCAAGAACGCAAGAAAACTATTTGACATGATTTCCAATGTTGTTTTGAAAATGTCATCTCTACGCTTCACTTTGCAAACAAAAAAAAAGCAGAAAAATCCTACCGTTTTCAAAAGCAAATTTAAATTTTCATATAAATAAGCAAAAAGTTTTGTTTTTACAATTATTTTGCTGTGTTTATAAATATATTTTAAATAATGAATTTGTGAGCATTGTGATTTTTTTTAAAATCAATATGCCTTTGCAACAAGCGAAAATATTGAAGGGGCAGCAACACTTATTCAGTTCGCAATGCTCTGTTTTCAACTAACTTCAGTTTATATTTACTCGAAATTACCTTTAAAAAGCAATACATTTTTAGTATTAGCAACTAGCTTAAAACTGCGTTTAAATTTTCGGTCGGAAGTTGCATGCAACAACAGAATCTCTCTCAAATTGAATAAATTTAAAAAAATGTTTTGTGTTTTGGAGGAGTATTTTTGGAAATGAACTAGCACAATTTGTTGCTATTTGGCTAATAGGATTAGTGGTAAACGAAAGGCGTCAAATAGATACGAACGAAATGATAAGGAAAGGTTTTGTTGCATTCAGCATAGGCACAGACCTGGCCATTAGTGAAATCAACAGCAGTCCTTGCACACCGCTAAAAGCAGCAAAAAGCAGCTACTCCAACAAAGGACAAAACGCTGCCCTGAATTTTAACCCCACTGCCAGTAGCAATAGCAATAGCAGTCAGCCAGTTGAGCGGCTGGTCTCACTGCTTTTCAGCACTGTGACTGTTGTAGCCATTGTCAGCGACGTGGAAAATGTTACGCTACAATTTAATTGAAAGGATAATCAGGCGCACAGCGGCTGCGCGTTATGTGAGGAGCGCACTCATTTAAAGGGGCAAGGATATAAGCGGGCAGCGTCAGAAGCAGCGTCAGAGGCAAAGGCAGAGGCAGAGGCAGAGGCAGAGGCAGGCATGCCAGTAAGCAAGCCAGCAAGCACACACAAAGCTGTGTGCAATGAATGAGCGTTTGACTGAATGAGTGAATGAATGTTGCAAATAGAAATAAATAGCAAACGCAGACGCGGCAGCAACGCTGGCAAACGGTGGCAACATCAGCTTTTGTTGTACCCGTCAAGTGTCCTTTTTGATGGTGACGACAACGACAACGACAACGACGATGATGATGATGATGATGATGACGTTCCGGGGTTGCTTCGGTAGACCTCGCTTGTGGCCGGGTCTCTGAGCCCACAACGTGGCCGGCTTGGCTTCCGTGTGATCCTCGCCCCGAATAGCTGTCGACGCATACAGCATACAGGGTGGCGGGGGGTGGGCGGAGGGAGGGGAACGGGACGGGACGGGATGGGATGGGAGGGAGCGCCCGTGGCGCAAGGCGTGTGAAGAACACGGCAGGAGGACACTTTGTCGCCAGTGAAAAGGGGTCGCAGCACTCACTCACACTCACAATCACAATCACACTCGCACTCACAATCGCACTCGCACTCAAAGGAGGACATGCTGCAATCGACGGAGTCGACTCTACCGGCGATTGGCAAATGTAACTAAATAAAATTAAATGCGTTGCACAAGTTGCAAATTCATGCACAATCAAATGGATTCATGCTGCGTGGCCGTCTTCCTGTTTGCTCCTTTTTAACAATCCCTCTAACCCCCCCCCCCCCCTCTCTCTCTTACATTCCCTCTTACTCTGTCTCTCTCCGTCTCTCTCTGAGTCAGTCAGTGTGTCTAGCGCACAAAAGCCAGCAGCAGGCGGCAAAAAATCAAAATAAGAAAAAAATAAAAAAAAATAAAAAATGTAATTTTAATCGAATTCATTCGCCCCTTTCATGCATACAAATAGTTTTTTATTCACTTACTCAGCACACAGCATCCAAGCATTCAAGCATTCAAGTGCCCAGCCCCTCGCCTTCGGCAAATCTTATTAGAGTCGCTCTCACACCTCTCTCTCTCTCGCTCTCTATGAATTTTTGTAGCACTCTTTGATTTGTGTTGTGCCAATAATCGCCGGATGCTCAGCATGCTAGTGCTCACATTCCCCCAATCCCTTCCGAGCAGCCTTCGCATTCTTCGCATCTTTCGCATCCTGATCGCAAAAGCATTCTTTCGCACGTACTGCAATTAACTTACCCCCTCCGGCCCCAACTCAGGTGTATCTGCTCGAGTAACGGTCTAGCGGACAGCGACTAACTGCATCGGTGACTAGCTGACTTTCAAAATAACCGTCAGATTGACAAAATTTCAGCATTTGTGAGTTATTTTAAAACAAAGAAATCTTTACTAATTAACAACGCTTTTTTCAAGCACCACACACACAAAAAATACAAATGAAAAATAACAAAACTGAATAGCCGAAGATCGAATACGCTTTTAGCGCTGATAGCGTATACCAATCTATAGAAAATAAATAAAATGCATCAAAGCAATTTTTCAATTTTTTGTATATTTCTCTCTGGTTGTCGTATTTAATTTAATTAATTTAATTTTAATGCATTAGGCATTCAAAGGAATTTGCTATATTTAAAACGAGAGCTTATTGTATAAATTGATATTTTTTTCTGGGATTTTGTCGATTTGTCAATTGATTTAATCAAATGGATTTTCTCTCATTTCTTATAAAAGTTTCTATTTAATTCGAAATTTCCGATTGCTGCACTGAATTCCAAATAAATTTGCGATTTTATTGAATTTGCAAATATTGTTGGCGAGTTTAGATTTAGTTTATTCTTAGTTTAGTTTTCAAATAATTTAAATTAATGCTAGCTGGGAATACACTTTGCCAGTTGCACATTTTTCAGGTGGCAGTTGCCAGTTGCCAGTTGCCAGTTGTCGGTTTTCACTTGGCAGGTGCCCTTTTTGGAGCGCAAGTCTTTGTTTGCCCATGTAAAATAATATTGTATTTGGCTGTTTGTCTATTTGCTGTGCGACAATGTCGTTTCAAGCTAATGAAGGACACACTGGCACGAGACACGTGGCATGGGGCATGTGGCATGTGGCATGGGGCATGGGGCCGTAAAGGGTATTGGCTGCATAAATGTGAAGCCTTAAAAGTTGGCACACAAACATATATGTGTGTGTGTGCCTGTGTGTGTGTGTAAAAGGATACTTGTGCATAAGAATTGGTTTATTTAAATGTTAGTACAGATATTGTGCAGCGGATGTTTGAAGAATGTTGCATCTTCGATGGCACCGATAACAAACTAATTATGTTCTCGTCTAGGACTAGGCGCCACTTGACAGCTGCGCCGAAACTGATTTATGTAGTGCCCAAACACCAACACAAAACCAAACAGCAGTTGGCTGACATAGCCAGGAATTAATGGGAAGCACTTTGCAATTGATTTGTCAAACAGGCGCAGGACCTGCACTACAACAACAACAACAACAACAACAACAACAACAACAGCACAAGAACAAGTGTAACGATTACGACAACGGACGGCGCCTCATTTTGAGATGTAGATGAGGACACAGACACACAGACAGAGCTGAACAGGCTGGCTACCAGGAACTGATGCAGGAGCTGCTGCACTCATAGTCCATTTTCGAGAGAGAGAGAGAGTCCAGTGTCCTCTTTTGTCAGCCTATTACTTAATCAATGCGCTCATTTTTAACCAGAACTCCAAAGGATCACAGCGCCCAAGGAGCTGAAATTATACGATACATGTTTTGACACAAGGCGGCAACAACAACAACAAACTGTAAGCGGACACTACCAACTGATGTGGTTGTTGTTGTTGTTGTTGTTGTTGTTGCTGTTGTGTAATACGCTGTAATTGGAACTGCACTGGCTCAATTCTCAATTCTCACTTCGAGTGTTTTGTAGGCCGGCCGGGTGCCGTTTTTAACACGCCTTCGTCAGGCAGCCAGTGAGTGGCAGTCTTAGTTTGTTTGCAATCTGCTATCTGCTATCTGCTATCTG